>JAQQSW010019420.1:0-11050 GCA_028646575.1 Pseudocheirus occidentalis
GCTCCTCGTGGCTGCCCTGGGCCTTGCCTGGCCAGGGCTGTGGTTTTGGGCTGGCCAGGTCTCTGCTCCGCTGCTGTGCAGCTGCCACTCTCCCGTCCTGTTCCTCACGCCTGGGCAGATGTGGAGGTGCTGGAGGCTGTAGAACCGCTGCAGGCTGGCTGCGGGGCTCGGCTCAGCTCCTTCCCACCGCCCCAGGCCTGGCTGTGGTCTCGGCTTCAGGCTGTTCCAGCCTCTGTTCCAGCTGCCAAGATGAGCCCCTGCTGCCGAGCTGCCTTCAGTGCGAGGTGTGTTCTCTGTATTTTTGTGAGTCTGAGAGTCCTAGACTTTCCTAGACTTTGTCTGGGCTCATATTTTTCTGGGTGTTTAGGGTGGCGGTGTGGGAGCTGCGAGACCTTGCTGCTTCTACGCTGCCATCCTTATTCTCTCATTTTTGAGGTCCCTCATGCCACTTCTCAATGGCTGACAATATTCACATATAGTAGATATAACTGAATTTATCATTTTCTAACTAAGGGTAATTTTCTTTCTCTATCCAAAAATATTCAGTTCCTCTAGATACTTTGAAGGTAAACTGAGGTAAACAGATCCTCTGGTAGAAGTTGGAGAGATTTGAAAGATCAGTAAAGCTGTAGGAAGTAAAACACTAATCTAACTTTCATGGGTTGGGGTGTGTAGATAAATATATTTCTTTTACTACATAACCTGAGCACTCTCTTGATGTTCTCAAAGTATGAAGAAAAAAGCCATATCTTCTATGGAGACTATGGAAAGATATGAATAAGAATTTCACCTAATGAGAAGAGCATGGATGACTTATAGTTTTGACCAGTGGAGACAGAGTAACCCCATTGATGGGATCATGAATCATTGATGTGCTGAAGCATAATAGCATAAGCAGCCTGATAACTTTTAGGAATCTTTTTTTTTTGTCCGATTCCAGCTTTAGGACTGCTGTCTTCCTGGCTAAGGTAATAATAAGAGCTAACACTGCATAATTCTTTAGGGTTTACAAAGCCCTTTGCAAATATTATCTCATCTGATTTTCACAACAGTCTTTAAATTGGTGCATGGAGGAAGTGCATGGACCTGAGTTCTGTTAGATTGGGGAAAATATCTCACCAGATAAAGTAATCCCTGAGGCCAAGGAAATATAGGTATGGATTTTATACTCCAGACTTTTTACATTTTATACTTTATTTTCAGAAGGACTCTACCATCTTTTGTGACAGCACTGATAATTCTCATTAGACTAACATTAGAGAAAAAAAAATATATATATATGTATTCCCATGCCTTCATTTCTTTTCTGTTGAGGAATGATACTGTGGGCTGTATACTCTAAGTGAGCCTAAAAATCTATAAAATCCCAATTTGTACCCTAACTACTGAAACTTCTACCAGTCTGAGAAGTTTTATTTAGTGCACTAATAGGTTTACTTTCCTTTTAATCTAGCTACTCACTTTGATTCCCAGTTCTATAGATCTGACGGTGAGTGAGGTTTTCTCAGAGCACTTAAGAAACCCTGGTTGGGGAACTCTCACAGAAAATGTTATTATTATCCCCATTTTGCAAGTAGGGAAACTAAGTTTGAGAAACGCTAAATGACTTGTCCAGGTGGCATAGATAATATGTGGGGCTGGATTTAAACTTGAGTTTTCCGGGTTTCACAGCACTGCACGGACTAGATATCTGAAAGAAAAATTTCTACACTAGACTGTTAGGTAAGACCGAGATGATGGTTGAAAACCAAAATAAATAACAATAGCCCCAAACTTAAAATATTCCTGATGGCTCGAAATTCTCAGGATCTTCTTAACTTACAGAACATTGACGATTCATTTTCATATTTTGTAGACTGGAACAATCCTATATTCTCATCACTGTACTTATGAAAAATCAGGTTTTTTTGTTCTCTGTGGGCCTCAAAGATGTTCTTCTTTATTTCCTGATGCAATGCTAGTGACCACAATTCCTTCCTGGCATCCCCCAAGAGTATATTTCTGCAATATTTGCCTTTTTGGAGTGATTTTTGAAACACTTTCAGAAAGAAGTAGTGCAATCTGTCAGTAGCCTCTGAGGAGTAATCTGTGGATTTTAACAACAGCAGCAGTGGGGCTGTGATCTTAAATTCAGAAGCAAATAATCAATCCATAACTTTTAAATCCCTATTTAGACAAGTAAAACTGGTAACCCAGAGGTATGAAGAAATCCATTTGAAGCCATTAAAGCAATAAGCTGCTGTATTACATATAGCACAAGCAACAGGAGGTCAGGGTTATTCTGAGAAGAGTTTAACAGTGAAGCAACAAGAGCCCTTTCAGTTTGTATCTCCACACCACCAAAATATTGCCTCCCACAGCTACTAAAGCACACCATTATATGACAAGGGAATCGGCTACCTATACCATCTGCTTCAAAGAGATTTGCATTTATTCTCTGGATTTTTTTCTTACTTCCATTCTTTGTATCCTCAGTGCTTAATACAGTGCTGTAGCAACAAGCACCCTCACATGCCCAGGAGAGCTGTTAGCACAGGTTCTTAAGTTTGCTTTTCTAAAGGAAAGTAACTCAAAATGGGTTAACAATCTTACTTTAATCAAATATATATCACTTACCTAGCTCAGGGGAAAAAGTCAACACCTGAACTTCAGAAAATACAAACAGAATACAAGCAGAAGTTACATGCAGACAGAGAAACAGATCAACAGACAGGGCTTCCAGCTGTCTGACATTACATCCATACCTAGTTAATTACCAGAAAGGGAAGAAGCAACATCTGGGTTTTCAAAGCTGGGGGGCTCAATGGCTGCCCAGAATCTCATCTGGCCAAATCACACAACTCTTCCCAAAGTGATCCCCAAAGCAAAACCTCACATCAGGGTATATATAGCCTTCTCCTGTGTCAGACCATGTCACAACCCTCTTGACCCACTGCCTGATCACAAAGTAACAAGGTGTGGGCTTTCCTGAAAAACAAGCTTCCTGCCACAGGCTCCATGTGAACACATTCAGCCTATTAAGGGACAGAGTGTATTGTCAAATCAGGGAAGGTTCTCAGAGTCACTTAAGCCCTAGTAAGGGACCAAAGGGCAGTGAAGATCTTCAGATTCCCATTCCTATAACAAGTGCCTGGCACACAGTAAGCACTTAATAAACATTTATTGACTGATTGTTCTGATGATGTATAAGCCATCATATCCTAGCAGGTCCTTGTATCTACATTATGAGAAAAGAAATATGTTTCATTAGTCTTCGGTACCACTGTTGGCTTTTTAGTTTCTTAGTATATCCCAGAAATTCTCAAAGTTCTTTTGAATTTTGAAAGCACTTGCTGTTTTGAGTCTATTTTTTTCTCTTTTAATATAGTTTATTAGTGTCTTTTGACCTCATAGTTATTTCTGGAAGAAAAAAAGAAAAATTTCTCCTCTCCTTCTTGAGCATTCCCTTTTTAGAAGGGAAAACATTTAAAATTGCCTTATGTACAGTAACTCTGGTTCCTCTTCTTTTCTCCTGCTGTACTATTTCATTTGGTGATCTCATTAACTCCCATGGATTCAATCATCATCTCTATGCTGATGATTCTCATCTCTACAACTGCTGTTAGACATATCAGAATGTATGGACATCTTAAACTCAGTATATCCCAAACTGAACCTATTATTTTTCCTCCCAACCCCTCCCCACTTCTAAACTTTATACTGCTATCAAGGGGTACCAGTATTCTCTCTGACATGCAGGCTTACAATTTAAGAATCATCATCAACTGTTCATTCTCTTTCACACTGTTTCCAATCTGTTACTGAAGTTTCTCAATTTTACCTTTATAAGGTCTCTTGAATATATACATTTTTCTCCTCTGACACTTCTACCACCCTAGTACAGTCTCATCACTTTAGTCCTGGACTACTATAATGCATTGCTGGTTGTTCTTTCTGACACAAGTCTCTCCCCCACTATAGTCCATCTTCCGCTCTGATGTTCAAGGGCTCTTCTTAAAGCACAGATCTGAGCATAGCACACCCTGCCTCCCCCCTTCCCCCTTCAGTAAACTCTAGTGGTTTCCTATCACCTGAGGGATCAAAAACAATGTTTGGTGTTCAAAGTGTTCTGTAATCTGTCCCTTCTGCCTTTAAAGTCTTACGTCTTAGACCACCCATGAACTCTGTGAACTAGTGACATTGACCTCTTTGACATTTCTTAACAAGACAATCCGTCTCTCATCTCTGGACATTTTCACTGCCTCATGTCTGTAATGCTATCCTACTTCATATTCGGGCTTCCCTGATTTCCTTCAAGCTTCATCTAAAATCCCCCCCTTCTATAAGAAGGCTTTCCTGTTCCCTCTCAATTCTAGTGCCTTCCCTCCCATTTATTATTTCCAATTTATCCAGCATACAGGTTGTTTGAACATAATTATTTTCATGTTGTCTCCACAGTTAGATTGTGGTCTTTTCAAGGACAGGGACTGTCTTTTATCATCCTCTGTGCTCAGCACATACTTAGACACTTAATAAATATTTATTGGCTGATTGAGTGATCTGTCAATGCATACAACATTGGACCTACTAGGTCTTTCCTCTGTCATGAGAAAAGAAGCATGTTTCATTATTCTTTGGTTCCATCATTGGCTTTTAATTTCAACATGCCCTTGGTTTCTAGCTTGTCTCTCTAGACATCTTGAGAAATTTCCCCTTGGGTCAGATTGGGGTCACTTTCTCAGTTTGAACTAAGATATAATCTCATTTTCAGAAAAGAGTTCATTCATTCCTGTGTATTTTTTGGAAAACTATATTCTATTCTGTAGATTAGATTCTGTTTGTTGTTTTGCTTGGTTGAATCGCTTTATTCACTATTTGCCATTTGTGATGGTCTTCTGAGTAAGCAAGATTTATTTGTAGGGAAGGGGCTAAGTTGGTCATGTAAGTCTGGGGCTGCTCTTCCCCTCAAATGTCTTTGTTTTAAATCTCTCCAAATTGTATCTCTAAACTAGCAATATGGGTAGTAGATAGATACGAGAGTTTAGGACATCGAGTCAGGAATACCCGAGTCCAGTTTGGCCTCAAACACTGACTGTGGGATATTGTGTAAGTCACTTAAACTTTGCCTCAGTTTCCTCATCTGTAAAATAAGGATTAAATGAGAAAACAAGTATAAAGCATTTAGTACTGTGTCTGGTTCAGAGTAAGTACTATAAATGCTAATTATTAGTGCTTTTATTAGTTCAGTACTTTTCAAGGAGCCTGGAGAAAAGAGTGTGCAGCCTCAAGGTATTGCTAGAACCTACCTTTAACCTTGGGCCATCCCCCAACCCCTGGGGTTCTATGTTAGCAATGCTTCAGAATCTCAAGGCTGAATGTATTAATTTAGTCAACCCGTGTCTTATATGGCATATATGTATATATGTCTACATATGAAAATATGCATGTACATACACACATACATGTTGTTCATCCTTTGAAGAGGACTAATGACATCAGGAGAGTGATATCTTGACTTGTAAGTGAATTGGATTTAAGGGAGTTGGAGTTGTGCAAAGTCATCAGACTTACTCTCTCTTCTAGAGTCATCAAAATCCCACGACATAGGTTAGAACAACTAGTGATGGCCCCAATGCAGTGGGAGACCTTGGTCTCTTCAAGCTAAGGTCTTTCCCAGGTCCCAGTTTGTCTGATGCAACACCCATTCAGTAGTTAAAAGCTGGATAAGAATTGAGGCAAAAGATAGCCTAGTTTGCCTTCACAAAGCAATCAGTCTGGAAGGGGAAGACCTCAGAGTTTCTGGCTAAAACAGAGAAAATCACTATTTACATTCAACTAGAAACCAGCAAAACCCAAACAATGAGCAAGTGAAGCTTGGGCAGGAATCTATTATTGAACAATCAGTGAGACCCAGAGTGATTTGGGTTTAAATTTAAAGTAGCTCCATTTGAATCCCAATGGGTTTTATCAAAATCTAATTTTACAGATCTAATTTCAAGAAACCATAAATGAAAACTACATGAGACAAGAGTTAATTGTTCTAGTTTTTTTTAAACAATGATAGAATAAATAAGTAGGGAAGATAAAAAATCTAGCCCTCAAAGCCAAAACACTTTGTGAAGTATAAGTGATAAAAATTTATATTTCTTTGGACAGAGCACCCTCCTATAAGGATATGATTCCCATTTGGACAGAGAGAGAAGACAAAGAGGAGAGGATGGTGAGAGAGGGGGAGGGGAATTAACTTTAGGAATAGGTCTCACAGGGAACACTGACAGGAGGTTAATGCCTGTAGCTGGTGTACAAAACTGTAGTTACTTTGAGATATGAAAGCCATTGTTGGTGGACATGAGCACAAGAAGTCATGGTCTAGTGAAATGGTCTTCAGGTATATTTTTTCCCTGTAAGGATTATCTATGTGACAGATTCTTTCAATTTTCCACTTTCTGTCATTACTCCTTTGCTGTATTTGAGGATTTTGTTTGTTTTTTTCAGAATAGTAATAGAAGAGTTGTACCCTCGGTTACCTCTCAAAACTTTCCCTAGAATTCTCTCTTGTAAAATTTAATAGGATTTAGGTGAATTATAGATCATTTTTCTTTTCATGCCTACTTTATTTATATCTTTATCTCTGTCACTAGTCCTTTGAAATCTTCCGTTCTGCAATTAGATCCTGTGCCACCTCATCTAATGCCCCATGTTCCTTTCCCTGTTCCAAGACCATTTGGAATGCTCTTCTTGATTGGGAAATTCAAGTGAGAAAACAAAGTGAATGGCTTCTATTTTTTGCCAGAGATAAGAGCATGCATTAGTGAGTTTGATGTTTTAAAATCCTACAGTACTGTCAGGTTGATTAGCAAAATACTGATATTTTATTCAATACCAGTTTTCACTTGTCAAGATCAAAGTACTTTTGAAATAAAAAAAAATCAGAAATATATGGTGGAGTTAAGTGGTCCTTTTATAGCTAAACTGGGAGTTTGAGGGAAAATCAAAATATAGAGGGTATGCTTAAAATCTTAGTGCAGTTTTTAGTTTTAATAGCTTAAAGGGGCAGCTAAATGGCACAGTATTTTTGCCAGGAAAACCCTAAATGGGATCATGAAGAGTGGGACACAACAAGAAGCTTAAAGTTGCACTTAAGTATTAGGGATAACCTGTATGATTTAGGATTTTTAATTTTCAATTCTATCTTGAATTTATTTTTTTTTCTACTTTATGCTTTCTTAAACCAAACCCTCTTTATTTGTTACCTGGGTACAGTTAAGTTCTAAACTTGGGTTTCATTGAGTCAGTTTCTATACTTGGTACTAATGCAGATTTCTCTCCTGACATTTCCCCTTGTTTTTTTCTAACATTTTGCAAAATAAAATTCAATATAACTTTACCTTCAGTCAATGACATCATCCATATGCTTAGCAGGGCTACTTCTGACTGATAAGAAACCTTCAAAGAGTATTAGCTTCAAAAGGATATTGATAGAAAAGTGTGCCACTTAGAATATAAGGGGATACAGACAAGACAAAAAATGATGATTATTTGCTTTTACATACCCTTTGAGTCCCGGTCTTGGCACATAATAAATGCTTTTTTTTGTGGAACTTTAAGTAGGTTCTTAATAAATGCCTGGTGATTGATTTAATAAGGTAAAAATTGATAGGGATAAATTGAAAGTCCTGCAGATGATTTAAAAAAAAATCTTCATGAATACAAGATAAGGGATGTTGGTTAGAAGAGTCATGTAAAAAACAATTTTGGAGTTTTAGCAAGCTACAAGCTTAAAATGAGTCACTAGCATAACATAGAAATTAAAAAGTTAGCATTTATCTTAGGCAGCATTGAGAAGCATAGCCACCAGACAGAGAAAAATGTTGCTTTTGATGTAGTAGTCCTTGGTCAAAGAGCAACTGGAAGATTGATTCACATCATTTTAGTAAGTCTTTGAAAAGGTAAAGCATAGTTGGGTGTGGGGAGCAACAAGGATGTAGCAGGAAATCATGCTCCAAGTGGTGTATTAAAGGAATTCAGTAATTTGAACCTGAATAGAAGAGTTGGGAGTAGCTGGTGAATGATGATTACAGAAGACTTTAAGTATCTGAAGGGTTTTCATGAAAGATGGATCAGATTTGTTTTGGTTGTCCCCTCATAGAAGTCCAACACAAGACAAGTGGAAGGTGGTGTTAGAAAAATTTGATATAATGATGAAAATTTTTTTTATTCTCCCTAATGATCTGTTTTAAACTAATTTGGAATAGTCTGTTTAGGAACATAAGGAGTTTTTTTTTCTTCCCCATTGGAGACTTTTAAATAGAAGATATTGGAAGACCCCTTGTTGATATTCTCTGGAATCATTGTTTTTTTTTCCATTGTTCAGGGTTCAAACATCTTTCAAAGTTGTTCCTTTTTATAAAATTGTTGTCATTGTATAAATTGCTCTTCTAGTTCAGCTCACTTTAGTATGCATCAATTCATAGAAACCTTCCCAGATTCCTCTGAAACTGTCCATTTTATCATGTCTTAGGGTTCATTATGTTTATATACCATAGCTTGTTCAGTCATTAGCCAAGTCAACACTTTCAGTCTACAAACATCCTTTCACATCAGGATACCTTTGTCCTTCCTAGAGTCTATCTAACGTATAAGGACGTCCAAGTTGAACTTTCAGTTGTCAGGGACAAAATCAAGTAACTAATCATTTAAAAATTGGAATCCCAACCCTTCTCCAACAGAAGTAAAACTGTGCCCAACTAAACTAATGCTGTCATTTAGTGAATATAGTTTTTATGCTGTTAAGTAAATTTCCTTTTGTTAAATGATCTTTGAGTGTCTTATTGTGTTCTATTCCTAAATCAGAACCCCTACGAAAATCTGAGTCCAATTTTTCCAACTATCTCACTATTAACTGCAAAACTTCCTTATGGCAACACTCAGTGCCATTAGACACCAAATAAACATAAAACCACCAAGCTATGGTCCTGAAACAATGTAATGTGTATGTAATGTGTATGTAATGTGTATGTAAATTAAGACAAGGTATAGAAAATAGGGAGATAATATAGAGAGTGAAACACTGTCAACAAGTCAAGCTAAGAGGAGAGAAATGAAAGGAATCTCTGATTTTAATATGTTTTAGAAGGTTGGTAGTTTCATTGTTTTTTTTTAAATTATAGGGATAACCAGGGTTAGGAAGGAGTGAGAAAGTCCAATGCCTAGCACAGTGCCTGGTACATTACAAGAGTGTAATAAATATTTATTGTTGTTGTTGTTATGGAAGGTGATATGAGGAATCAGGACACTGGGATAAAATGTGAAAGGGATTGGATAGCAAGTGCTTGGGAACAGATGGAACCTGAAGATGCCAATCTCATAGTATTTGGAAATAACTTCTTTATATTTTTATAATTATTATAGCTATAAGAAAAATAACTGTGTTCTTAATTCATATGTAATATGTGGTTACAAAGTAATGTGACTGATTTTCTAAAAAAATATACAATAACCTGTTAAATTAACTCCTTTAGAGGCAAGGATGCAATAAAATGACCAATAAGGGTCACTAGGTTATTCTTTCCTATTCTTTTGGCCATTTCACTTGACTTTAAGGAGTTTATTTTAGCTGAAAAGTTTTGAGTTCACTCACAAATGGACCAAGTTTCCAATTAGGAAATTTTCCAATCAGGAAATTTTCCAATCTTATATCAACAATGCAGTATTCACAATGCCTACAGTAATTATAAATATTCTGATATGGTTATTAATCATTAAAATGTAACAGGCTCTCTACATGGAAAATATAGCTAGAACATTTATTCAAATACCAGAAAACTGAGTCCCAAAATCAGAAAGTCAAAGCCATCATAGTAGTTATGAAGTTGGCATATGTAGTTAATATAGTAAACGCTCACATTCTCAAGCCTTCAAAACAGGACAGGCTCTTCAGGCAAAGATCATCCTCTCCTCACTCACAGCAACTGCTCAGCATTCAGGCAGTTTGCTCCCAGCAGCTCTGGCCCCGAAGTTCCTGTCCCTGGCAGTCCTTAGTAGGAGTCCTTAGCAGAGATTCTGGCTGGCTCAAGAAAAAAGGAGTTTGGGCAGCAGCTGCAGCTGCTGCTGCGGCTTCTAGTCACCACCACATGGACTCTAGCTTGGCTCTAGCTTTCTCTTGCTCTACCCCTTCCTACTACATCAGCAAGTTCAAGGAGCACGGAAGATCTTCAAATTCCATTTCAATTACAAATATTTAAACAGAAGTTGAATTTCTGACTAACTTTGCATTTATTTCTATCTCTACTTAAAGCCCTGACCTCTTTGTAACTAAGACAATTTCAGTTTGCTAGAAACCTTTACATAACAAAATAGTAGATTCTTTCTTAAGCAAAAGAAAAAGGTAGTGCCTCAGCCTGTGCCTTCTGCTCCAAAATGGCTTTAGAATGATTGGACACTTTATCACTTACTTTAAATGTTTTTTTTTCCCCATTGATTAGTTGTGCTAGACTACGACTTCAATTTGCGTTTTCTTGGCAAAGATACTAGAAAGGGTTGTCACTTCCTTCTACATCTCCATCTCATTTTACAAATGAGAAAACTGAGGCAAACAGGAATAAGTGACTTGCCCAGGGTCACACAGTTGCTAAGTGTTTAAAGTTGACTTTGAACTCAGATCCTTCTGATTCTAGGGATAGTACTCCATCCTCTGCACCACCTAGCTGCCTCTTAAGTGGGGTACATTTTGCAAATCAATCATACTGATGAGGTGCAGGCTCTGGAACCCCCCCCTTTTGAGCTCTCCTTGAATATTTGAGGTATATACTCTGGGAAACCCCTTGAAGTCTGACTGAATCTTCAGGAGGCATTTGCAGAGGCCATAAGTATTTCATTGTGGCTGGGCCCAAACCTGTGTTACTAGCCTGGTCCTCCATTGTCCATCTGCTTCCCACCCTGGAACCTATCAAAATATCAATCCACTCTTGCACTGACCTCATTAACTCCACCTGAAGTCCCTCCCCAAACTCATTACTGGAGTCTGACCTCATTGGCTCCTCCTGAAGACCCTCACCAGGCTCCTCCTCTG
>JAQQSW010019421.1:0-11049 GCA_028646575.1 Pseudocheirus occidentalis
TTCAGAATGCTTTTGAGACTCTTTCTCCATCTGGCAAATTTGACTTTTTAAGGCATTCTCCTCATTGGCTTTCTGGGCCTCCTTTGCCATCTGAGTTAATTTGCTCTTTAAGGTATTGTTTTCTTTAGTCAGGTTGTTGACTCTCTTTTCATGACTTTCTCACATCATTCTCATTTCTCTTTCCAGTTTTTCCTCCACTTCTCTTATTTGGTTTTCAAAGTCCTTTCTAATTCGATCCATGGCTGGTAGGCATTCTTCCAGTGTCTTGGAAGCATTTGTTATGGGAGTTTTGACTGTGTTGTTTTCCTCCTACTCCATGCTTTGATCCTTTTTGTCCACAGAAAAGGATTATAGAGTTTTATTGCTGTTCTTATTTTGCTTCCTTTTCCTCATGTTGGCCAGTCTATTAATTGCTTGGTTTTTTTTACCTCTGTGGAACTCCGCTTCCTGGGGTGGGGGGTGAAGCTCTGTCCCAAATCGCTGGGGCCTTTACAGCTGCCGGAGCTATTAGTGGGGTCCTGCAGCCCCCCCCCGCTTTGTCTCACTGAAAGTGTACCCCAGGACCACCACTCAAGACCACGATACAGATCCGGGCCCCTCAACACAAGAGCCCTTGGCCCTGATCGATCACCTCAGCTCCCCTGCTATCTGGAGGCCGGAGGCTCTGAAGCAGCCCAGTGGAGGCCGCTGCTGCTTTCAGCTGTTCTTGCTGCCACAGCTGCCTCCCGCTTCTTCCTTGCCCTGGGAGGAGTTTGGCCAGACCACTCTTCTCTCCCAAATTTAGCAAAATCCACTGACCTTTCTCTTAGCCTTTTTTTTTCTTCTGGCCTGATAAATGTGGTAACTGTGCCTCCAGTGCATCCTGTCTGCTCTCCTATGGACTCGGCTCCACCCGACTGCCCCAGGGCCTGACCGACTGGTTTTGGGCTAGGCCGGCCAGGGCTCCCAGACTGCTGTGAAGAGCCCCACCTGCTGAGCTGCCTGTAGCAACAGATGTGTTTTCTGTATTTTGGAGAGTTTTGGAGCTCGAAAAGTTGTTTAGAGTCCCATTTTATTGGTTTTCAGGGTGGTTGTGTGGGAGCTGCAGCACTTAGCTGCTTTACCCCCTCCCCCCCCCCCACAATATTCAAAAGGTTTATTTCTGGTTACTTGAAATATTTTCTCTTTAACCTGAGAACTCTGGAATTTGGTTATAATATTCTTGGGAATTTTCATTTTGGGATCTCTTTCAGTTGATTGGTAGATTCTTTCAATTTTTATTTTACCTTCTGGGTCTAGAATGTCAGGGCAATTTTCCTTGATCATTTATTGAAATTTGATGTGTAGGTTCTTTCTTTGATCATAACTCTTAGGTAATCCAATAATTATTAAATTATATCTCTTCAAAAAAATTATATCTCTTCAGTCTGTTTTTCAGGTCACTTTTTTGTTGAGATATTTCACTTTTTCTTATATCTCAAAAATTTTTTTGGCTTTACTTGATTGTTTCTTGATATCTCACAGAATCATTAGCTTTTACTTGTTCAATTCTAATTTTTAAGGAACTATTTTCTTTAGTGAGCTCTTGTAACTCTTTATCCATTTGGCCAATTCTACTTTTTATGGAGTTATTTCCATTGGTGAATTCTTGTACCTATTTTTCTATTTCAGGTTTTTTAAGGTGTTATTTTCTTCAATATTTAAGCTGTTAATTGCCTTTTCATAATTTTCTTCCTTTCCTTTCTTTTCTTTACTTAGCTTTTCCTCTACCAATCTGATTTTGAAAATAATTTTTTAGATCTTATGTGAACTTTTATTAGACTTGTATCTATTTCACCCTTTTCCCCTTTGATTCTTTTCTGGAAGTCATTTTGGCTTAATTGTCTTCTTCTGAGTTTGTGTATTGATCATCCTTGTCACCGCAGTAGCTTTTTATGGGCAAAAATTTTTTTTGCTCATTTTTCTACTCTATTTCTTGATTTTGAACTTTATGTTAAAGTCGAGCTCTGTTCCTGGCATGGTTGGGGGTGGGGGGGGGAAGGGGAAGAACACTGTCTTAAGCTCTAGACTTTTTTGCACTGGGGTCTGGAAGTTTTCAGTGCTTCCAAAGTGGTGTGACCAAAAGCAATACTGTCCCTTAGGGCTTCTGTCCCTCTCAACTGAAAGTGCTCCTCTCTGCCCTTAAACTATGACTCAGAAGTGGGTATACGCACATAGTACAATCCTATATCCAATGCTAGCTCAGGGGGCCCCTGTAATCTCTTTCTGACTAGTGGCCGAGTGCCCTTACTATCTCTGACTCAAGAACTTACAGAGCTGCTGCTGTTTTTGTTGCTATGACCTATTCCCACCACTGGCATTTCATCCACATGTATTTTGGGTCATCCTCCAGTTTTGTACCACACATCTCTCTTTCTGACTTCCTGAATTGCCTTGAGCTGGAAGTTTTCACTCTGATCTTTGGTTGGCTCTTCCACTGCAGGATTCTTTCTGAGGCATTATTTTAAAGTTGTTTGAAGGAGAATATTGGAAGACCTCAGCTCAGTGCTTTCTCTACCATCTTGGCTATGCCCCTGAAAGTCTATCCCTGCATTTTTAGAATCACCATAACCCTTTTGAAGTTGGACAAGGAAAGTTTATTTTGATCTGACAATTTGCTAATGGATCAGCTCTCTTTGATGAAAGCTTTTTGTGGGGGAAGAAGAATAGCTAGTGATGGAGTACAGTTCAGATGAATGCTGACCAGCTGATCATGATTCTGCAGAGAGGAAGCCACCAGACCCATGGTGTAAACATCAGATGATGGTCATTAAACTGTTCATAAGGTTCCCTAGGGAGCATGTAATGACTTAGAAAACGACATATCAACATTATCTATGTTCTGTTGTATTTTCATTTATTTTGTTAAATATTTCACAATTACATTTTAATCTGATTCTGGCTGCAGTTGGGAGTGTTGTGGGTCCCTGATGGGCCATGTGTTCGACACCTCTACTTTAGGCAGAGCTTCCCAAAGGAAAAGACCATTGGATGAATGACATTGCACCCACAGACCCAGAGCAAACCTGTTCATGGGTCTTTCTTTTGTCTGAATCACTCCATTTAATCATGACACCAATATAATTCTGTGCAGTATTAGAAGCAATATCAGTTTTTAAAAATGTTTTTAAATTTTAAAAATTTCTTATAAAGCCAAAGAAATGGACATATGATATATGATTTCTTTTGGATAATTAGGAAGATTTAAGAAGCTAGCATTTAATGTAGATCATTTATGTGTAGATTGGTAATAAAATTAAATAAAGGCAGTTCCAATCAAATATGATTAATTTGAATTATAAAAGGCATTCAAACTAAGTATTAAACATATGTTGGTTGAGAGGCTTAGTATATTAGCTTTTGCACTTGAGAAGCTTTCAGATCAGTTCTCATTGTAGCTGTTTCCATGGGAGGGAGAGCATTGTAGGGCTCAGCACAGAGCTGGGAATTCAGAACACTTTGTATGTGCCTGGATTTAATCATGCAATTTGAGGGCAGATTTGTTGTGCCTTTTAGGTAGGTGTTGACACCCTCTTTCTTCTTATGCCCCGCAGAATTTCTAATGCTAGATTTGGTGATTTCTGTATTACGTGTTAGAAGATATGAAGGAGTTCTAGGCACTATCCCTGTCTCCAAGGAGGGATAGAAGAGGGACAGTTAACAATATAGTTGGGGGCACAGGGCATTAATTCAAGTCAACAATTATCAAGTACACTGTGCTAAACTGGGTATGGGGGGGGATACATGCAAACAAGTATGTACAAGCAAGATATATACAGAACAACTTGAAGGTAATCTCAAAGGGAGTGCACAAGCCTTAAGGGGGATAGGGAAAGGTTTTTTGTAGAAGATTTTAGCTGAGAAATGTTTTAAAATCCAGGGAATCTTGGGATGTGAAGATAAAGGAGACAGTTTCAGGCATGGGGAATGACCATTGAAAATGCTCAAACTGGGGAGATAGAAAGTCTTGTGTGAAGAATAGCAAGGAGGCCAGTGTCACTGGATTGTACATGGAAGGAAGTAAAGTATAAAAACAACCTGGAAAAGGTAGGAAGGGGCCAGGTTGTAAAGGACTTTAAAAGTTAAAAAGAATTTTACATTTGATCCTGAAGGCAATAGTCAATGATAAATACAAATATAAGATAGTGTATTCTAAGCACCAGATGTGTGAAACAATTGAGACAGCCTGGCATAATGTACAGAGTATTGGATTTAGAGTCAGGAAGATCTGGGTTTAAATCATGGGTCACAAGTTATATGAAGCTATTGGCATGAGTCACTTAACTGTCCTAGCCTTAGTTTCCTCATTTGTGAAAAGAGGACAATAATAACACCTATCCCTAGGTCTGTTATGAGAATTAAAGGAGATAATGCATATAAATCTTAAAATATAAACATAAGCATATCAGAATGTAAGCTACTAGAGGGCAGGGATTTCTTATGCTTTTTCTCTGTATCCCCAGTGCTTATCACAGTGCCTGGTGCTTGGCTTAATATATGTTTATTAATTGGTTGATATAATTAAATTATTGTTATTAAACACCACAGGGGTTCAGAGGAGAGAGATCATTAAAAGCTGGATCATCAAGGAAGACTTCATGGAGAAAGTTAGATGTGAACTGGTCCTTTAAAGAAGCTGAGGCTTTAGGAGAAGCAGGAGGAGGATATGGAGACAGAAATCTATGAGCCATTTTTGAAGAAAAATAAATTTTGTGTGGCTGTGTTGTTGTGGAGGGTTGATTTAGGGGAAGTTAGAGACATAAAGGGATAGATTATAGGGGAATTTGCTAGTAGAAGAACATTGAATTTATCTTATGGGATTGGGGAGTCTTTAAAGGTTTTTGAGTGGGAGGGGCTGAGGTAGGGTAAATAATGTTTTAGAAAGATTTATCTGACATCACTGTGTAGGATGGAGAGAATAAAGATTGTAGGCAGGAAAATCCAGTTTGGTGAATAATAATCCAGGTATGAAATGATGAGAACTTGGACAAAGATGGTGGCAGCATGAACAGAAAGTGAGAAAGGAATCATAAATCATTACTGTGGAAGAATCACCAGGAATTAGTGATTGGATGTCAAGAAAGCAGGAAGGAGAAACAGCAAGGATGACTCCAACATTTTTCTTCTGATGGAAATAAGGGTGTCTGGAGGGAGTTTGAATTTTGACGAAAAGATGATGGGTTCCGTTTCAGACATGTTGAGTTTAAGGTGACAGCAAGACATCCCAGTGAAGGTGTTAAGTAGAAAGTTGATGCTGTATTACTGAAATAGCAGGAGAATAGTTAGGTTTAGAGATATAGCTCAGGAAGTCATTTGTATTCAACTAATACTTGGAGACATGAAATTAGAAGGACAGAGGTTTAAGACTAACAACAATAATAGTATTTTAGTGTTTTGTTTGTAAAATTCTTTACATACATGATTTCACTTGATCCTCAAAGCAATTGGATGAACTACATGCTATTGTTAACATCTCCATTTTACAAATGAAGCAACTACAGTTAGGCATAGAGAGATTTAGGCAAATTATCCAGTTTTATGCATAATTCAATTATATCAAATAATTAATAAACATACATTAAGCAATAAACAAATGATAAATATATATTAAGTCAAGCGCCAGACCTGTCTGAGTCAGGGCCTAAACTCTTGAATGCACCTTTTCTTAGATCTGACTCCAGTGCTCTAGTCACTTGTCCAATAGCTTCAGCCGGAGTGGGAAGGGAAAGTAAATTTTAAAAAAAAGGACAGCCCTCAAAATAAGAGAAGAATTCAATTCAACAGACATTTATTAAGTATTGCCTCTGTGTAATGAACTATTTGATACTGAGGAAGTAGGCAAAAAGTCATGTCCCTTGGATAGCTCATAGTCTTCCATAGCATTACAGAAACAAGGAGGAAAGAATTTCCTGGAAGTGGTAGGGGCAAAAGCCAGATTCAAAGGGGTAAGGAATAGATAGAATGGAGGGGAGTAGAGGAAATGGAGAAGTAAATTTTAAAAAACAAAAAAAATTAAGAAATTTGGTAGTAACAGGAAGTTTAATGATGAAAAGTTTTCTTCCTTCCTTCCTTCCTTCCTTCCTTCCTTCCTTCCCTCTTTCCCTCCTTCCCTCCTTCCTCTCCTTCCTTACACTTTTCCTTCCGCCTTTCGTTCCACCTTTAGTTCCAGGAGACCTGTTGGTAGGCAGAGGGGAAAGAGCAAGGAGAGAGTGGTGGGGGAAGGAGGGAGGATATGTGATGGAAGAATGTCCTGTATACTTAGGAGTCTTTGATACTTGGGGTAGTCAGAAAATCATTGCTTGGTGGACCCAGGATGGTGTCAGAAATGTACACTGACTCATGCTGAGCTCATGATTCAGTCTATTTCTGACCACATGCCAAAACAGACAACATCATGTTTAATTCCAATCTTGCCCTTGAAAGTGTTAGTTTCTCATCAGTTTGGTTTCACACTCAAATGTTATGTTCCCAATTTTTTAATCTAGGAATTAACAAAAAAGTCATACAAGTACTAAAAACCAAAAAGTACCTTCCTAGAAAATAGCATTTATTTTCCACGAGGCTGTGCCAAACCATTGATCTCTGAGCACAAACATTGTATCAATTGTGCACCTGCTTATTAGGGAACAGTTCCAGTACACATTTTACTAGTTTTTTTAGTGGATAAAATCACAATGCCACTCTTTAATATATAAAGAACGAGTGCTTTCTCCCTTTTGTTTTGAAATTGGCCATTGCGTTGGATTTGCAGTGATTTATCCTGAGTTTCACAGCATTTTAAACTAGGAGGGTCGTTGAACATCATCCAGTCCAACCTCTTGGTTTTACATGTGAGGGAACTGAAACCCTAATATGCTAAATGACTTGTCCAGAGTCACATAGGTATTAAGTAACTGAGTCAGGATTGGAATCAAGATATTCTTATTCCAAATTTAGTTTCTTTCCACTCTCACATACTCTGGTAACTCCCCTTGTAACTATAAACATACAGTTTTGCTGGATGACTGGCAAGACCAACGTAGGGTGCAGGATACAAAACAGGTCAAAGCTGACACATTTTTGTAGCCTAATTCATACTATGTTCTATCTACTTCAAGCCAAAACAGAATTTTGAAGCAGCTGAAGAGGTTTTTGTCTTTTTTCCTGTTGTTGCTGTTGCAGTTGGTCTTGAGAGGGAACCAGAGTGGTGTAAGCAAAACAACATTTAAAGACTAAAATGTTAAATTTCTAGATAATACCATCTGCTTCTTAATATCCTGAAATAACAATGAATTTAAATGCAGCAGAACTGTTTCATGACTGGAATAATGGATTGACTGTTTTCTTTGTAAGTCTCTGGGGAAAGAGTTAATGATCAGACATTAATAGATTTCATTTTGGTCAAAGGCACAAAATCCCAGTTTGGGATTTCCCAGTAACTGACATAGGTGAAGCTATTAGCTTGTCATGGTCTAGGTATAGGATTTTCCATTTTGGTTATTTCCTTTTAGTGATTTAGGGTGTCAACCAAGACATAGTAAATCCAGAGCCATCTTTTTTTTTTAAAGAAACATGCCCAAACTCTATAGACCAAATTATGCTATGCAAATAGTTGTTTTGCTATAAACAATAGATATATTCTAGAAAAAAGTTGTAAATTTAATAACGTTTTGCTGGAGAACTTACTATATAAAAGAAACCATTGAGAATCCTTTAAATAGTTTTTTAAAAATCTGACTTATTTCTCTTTGTTATTTTTTTTTTATGAGTAAGGCACACCTGTAGTTGAGCTGGCATCCCCAAGTCAATATCTAAGTTACAGATTCTCCTTGGTTAGGGCCTAAAGCGAGATACTTTTTCTTCCATTGGCACCAGTATTATTCAGGGACTCTTTGAACAGTACCTGTGCCCCTAATTTAATTAACATATAGGGTTCACTGGAGATAAGATCTAGGAGAGGAGCATGGGGTGAAATGAGGCGCCAGCTTTGGAATCAGAGAATCTGGGCCTGAATCCTGGCTTTTCTACTTACAAATACTGTGACCTTGGACAAATCACTTCAGGCCTTTGAACCTCACCAGTTTTCTTATTTGTTAAATAAGGAAATTGGGCTAGGTGCCATTTAAGGGCCCTTTCAGCTCTAAATATCTGATCCAAAGAGCTATGTTGTTTTTATAATTCTGAACAAATTTACATGGCTGGAGGCATCTTCTACTGTTAACCAATCAGATATCAAATTATTTTGTAAATGAAAAAGAAAGTACTTGCAAGTATATTCTCCTTCCTGTATAAAGATGATTATATCTAGCCTTTGTCAAGCAGTAGAACATGCGTTTTCAATTCCTTTTCTAATGTAGCAGATTTTTATTTAAATTCATTGCTCATCTAGTTTCTCTTGAGACCAATGATGTATATTTTCTTTTCCTTTTTTTTGTTTTTGTTTTTGCTTTTTGGAGAGGGGAAGGCAGGGCAATTGTGGTTAAGTGACTTGCTCAAGGTCACATGGCTAGTAAGTGTTAAGTGTCTGAGGTCAAATTTGAACTCAGGTCCTCATGACTTTAGGGCCCGTGCTCTATTCACTGCACCACCTAGCCACCCCCAGTGTCATATATTTTCAAGGATATGGGCTGTAATTAGGAGTACAGATTATAATTGTGGAACACATTTTTTTTGTCTCTTTCATAGTACTTATTTATTTTGGGTTATTATTATGCCAATAGAGAGCCCTAAACTTTTTATTTTTGATGACTACTAAAATTAGACCTGAAATATATAGCAACCCATCTCAGCTGTAGATACCCCAATTCAAGAAGGTCATCCATAAAATGGAGAGTTTCCAGTGGAGAGCAACAAGAAGTGTGGAGGACCTTGAATCTTATGTTATATAGAGATTAATTGAAGGAACTAGGATA
The DNA here is from genome assembly GCA_028646575.1 of Pseudocheirus occidentalis. Taxonomy (NCBI): domain Eukaryota; kingdom Metazoa; phylum Chordata; class Mammalia; order Diprotodontia; family Pseudocheiridae; genus Pseudocheirus; species Pseudocheirus occidentalis. The sequence continues at coordinate 8,910 of JAQQSW010019421.1, forward strand.
ATGCTAAACTAAACAATTATCCTTAGGAGCACATAATAGTTCTCGTTAAGTATTTGAAGTGTTGTCCTATAGAGAAAGGATTAGATTTGTTCTCTTTGGCCTTGGAAGGTAAAACCAGTAACAACTGGTGGCAGTTGCAAAGAGGACAATTTAGGTTTGCTATTAGGAAAACTTTTTTGCAATTAGATCTATCCAAAAGTGAAACAGTCTACCTGGAGGGGTAATGGATCGTTCTTCATTGGAGGTCTTCAAGAAGAGACTGGGTGACCACTGACCAGGTTAGACTAGATGGCCAATGAAATCCCTTTCAATTCTTAAATCCTGTGATTCATCCTTGAGTTCACAATTATAGAGTGTCTTGATAAATGCATAAAGGCTTTAATGGAAATAGCTTAGTTGTTATATTCGCCTATGCTTTGAGTCCTAGACTTATTTGGCTTTGATTTTTTTTCTCTATTGTAATCTGAGGGATAGAGCTTTACATAGGTAAAGAAACTTCTTACCTCACTATGAACCTAAAGAATATTAGTGCAATTGATTGTATGTCAGGGGTTAAAGGAGTCATTAGAGGCTACTCTGTTGAGATGAAGATCACGGGAAGAGTAAAAAGAGTAAAAGGGAGAATTATATGCATATTTAAATGGCTATTCCCAATGACTTAGTTAGATTTATAGAAAGAATGATGCTTGTTCCTGCATTGTAAAAACTATAAACATAATAGACTATATTATTAACAAAAATAACATGATTTTATCAATGGATGCAGAAAAAACTTTTGACAAAATAGAACATTTATCTTAAAAATAATATAAAGCAAAGAATTAAATGAACCTTTCCTTAAAATGACAAGAAATATCTCTCTAAAACTCAAGAAATATAATTAGATGTAGTGGAAATACTAACAGCCTTTCAGAAAGATCAGAAGTAAAGGAGAGATGTCCATTGTCATCATGGTTTGTTAGTATTGTTCTAGAAATGTTATATATAGCAATGATGGGAAAAATAAATTAAGTGAATTAGCATAACAAAGAGAAAACAAAATTATCACTATATACAGACACAATGCTTAGTGATCCAATTACAAAATTATTTAAAATAATTACTTCAGTGAAGTAGTCATATATAAAACAAATTTTTAAAAATTAGCCTGTCTATTACTAACAAAACTCTACAATTCAAAATAATTGTAGGGACATATAAAATAAGTTGGAGTTCATCTAACAAGATATCAGGACATTATGGAAGAGAACTACAAAAGCTTTTAACAGAAATAAAGGATGACAAATAATTGTAGATGCATTAATTATGATTGTGCTATGCCAATGCGATAAAAATGACAATACTACCTAAGTTATTTTAAAGATTTAATGCCACAACCAAACAAGATACCACAGGAGTATTTTATAGAAATAGACAAAATAATAACAAAATGCCTCCAGAATAGCAAAAAGGTCAAGAATTCCAAAGGAAATAATGAGAGAAAAATGAAAGGGACCTTATAGGGCCAGATCTCATGTTGTACTATAAAAGAGTAATCATCAAGACTGCTTGGTTCTAGTTTAAAGATAGAAAAGTTGATCAGTGAGATTAATTAGATAAGTAAAACCCAGAAACAACAAAATTATTGACAAAGTGAAATGAAGAGAACACATTTAGGATTAGGATTAAAATGCTACAAAAATAAGGTGAAAGCAATCAACTTTGAAAGACCACACCAACTCGGAATAAAGTAAGCAAACAATCATGAATTCAAAAGATTGATGATAAAACATACCTCCCACCTCTTGGGAATATGTAAGAGAGTAGAGGTCCAGAATGACATGTGGCCAGTGTTTGTAGTGATTCTTCAGTTGTTTTTCTTTAATATCCATATTTGCTTCATGAAAGAAGTTCTACTTTGAAGGATAGAAATAAGAGTTAATGAGTAGTGATTGACAGTTGGAAAAACAGCATAAATAGAACATTTTTAAATAAACAGAAGATAACAAAAAACGTTCAGAGGGGGGACAGAAAAATAGGGTTTTGCTACCAGAAGACAACAACAGCATGGAGGATGGTCTAGATGGAAGGACTTACAGCACAGAGGATGATACAACTGAGGGAAGAAACAGGGTGGCCTCGGCTTTCTCCCTTCCTTGTC
>JAQQSW010019422.1:0-11049 GCA_028646575.1 Pseudocheirus occidentalis
CCTTCCTTCTTTCCTTCCCTGCCATCAGATTCTGCTTGTTGGATGTACAGTGTCATTGCCCAGATAGAATGGGAAGAGCCTTGGAGTCAGAAAGATTCTAACTCTGGCTCTGCCAATGACTAGCTGTGAGACTTGGCTGTCCTTCTCCCTGTCTGGGGATGTGATAAGCTCCAGGGTCATCCCTCTGAGTCTGTGCTCCATGTGGGGCCCAGAACACCCAGGTATGAAAAGTTGGGTTTATCTTGACCTCAGGGGACAGAAGGTAAAGCACCTCCTCCCCCTTCTTCCTGGCAGAGGGTGGTAGACTATGGATGTGGAAAGGGGCATGCATCTTCAGACATGACCAATGTGTTGGTTTGTTTGGCTTAACAATACTTTATTACAAAAAAGAATGTGGGACAGATAGGTCATCTTTGGAACTGACAACATTGTAAAAATCAATAAAACTTTGTAAAAAAAAATTATTGGGCATTGGGAAAGCTTAGGCCTGCCTTTTCTGTCCACAGAGAGCTGGAATCTGGCCTCCAGGAGAAAAGGCTGCCCAAGACAGAGCTTCCTTGAAAACATTCAGAAATAGCCTTTCAGCTGTGAGCCGGCCATGACTCCAATGGGCAGAAATGTAAAGGTTGGCTTGGCCTGTTGGGAAGAATAGAAAGTGGGGTGATGTTTCCCCAGTCCTGCCTCCAGGTTAGGGGGTCCTGGCCTGGCTGACTGATGGGACGGGTCTAGGCCAGTGTCTAATTATCCTTCTTGGCAGTTTTTGGAGTAGATGGAGGCCATGCGTGGAGGCCTCCCTTGGTGGCAGGCCCTGTGGACTAGGAGCTGGACTCAGTGACCTCTGAAGTCCCTGCCCTTGATCTCCTGTGACCCTCAGTAGGAGAGCTCCCTGGGGGTGACATGATGGAGGCTGAAAGGTCCCCTCACCCAGAATCCTCTCTCCTTTCATAAAAAATATCCTCTTTGGTTAAGGTGTGGCCAGCTTTGAGACTGGCCCTTTTAAGATGTAAGGGAACATAGGAGGGTCTTGGAAAGAACAACAGGTTAAGCTGTTAGCTGGTTCTCAGTTTGCTTTCTTCATCTCTAATGAGAGCTTATTTATCACTCCAGCAGCTAGGCAAGGCCAGAGCTAGTCAGAGGCTGGAGCCCAATTTGGCTGGACACAGCAGAGTCCAGTGTGACTGAAGGGTGGAGAAAGGCTTTTCATGCCCCATCGGCCAAGCACACTGGGAAATTTCCACTATTCTAAGTACTGAGTGGCTAGATCAGAAAGGTGGGTCTGCTGTCTCCAGAAGGCTCAGGTTAAACCTGCTGCTTTCTCCCAGAGGGCATGGGGCAGATGAGGTCAGCTGAGCCTCCTGGCTTGCTTCTCTGGGGGACTGTGGAAGGGAGGGATCAGGGAGGGCAGACCAAAGCCAACCGTGGGATTCTGGGGATGAGCTCTGCGAGGGGTGGAGTGGAGGCAGTGCCACATCTGGGTAGGGCACCAGAAGACCAGGAGAGGGCTACCTAGAGATGTGCTTCTCAGCTTCACGGTGTTGTCAAGGGCTTGGCCGGCCTGCAAGGAGGGGCAAGCTTATGAGAGACCTGAGGATAACTTGAATCAGTCATTTGAGGTGCCAGACACCATTTGGAGGAGACAAGAAGAACGCAGGATGCTTCCTGGGTCTTCTGGAGAGCTGCCTTTCATCAGTCCCCCCCCCCCCCCACAGTGGAATGTAAACTCCCTGAAGGCAGGGACTATGCCGGTTTTTGTCTTTACACCCCCAGCTCGGAGCACAGTGCCTGGTGTTTCTGAGGCGCTGCACACATGTTCTCCGGGTGAATGGGTAAATGAATGCAGATCCCAGAGCCTCCAGCCACAGGGGAGGAGAGAGCGGGTGCAAACAGGGACGCGCTGGGGGCACAAGGCCCAGGACAGCTCTCCTGCCTGGGGGTTGCCCCCTGCCTCTCAGGAGGTGGCTGCCGCTGGCTGCATCTCCATGGTGACCATGTTGGGGCTGTCTCCACTCTCCTTCAGCTCGGCTCCATCGCGGAGCGCCCTCTGGAAGACCACGCGGAGGGGTTCCCAGAACCTCTGCTGCTTGTCCCTCCCCACCAGGAAGTAGACCAGGGGCTTGGCGCTGCTGTTCACGCAGATGAACACGTCTGTGACGTACTCAGGAAAGGGCGCAGGGATCTTGAAGACCCAGAAGAGGAACCAGTCAATGCTTAAGTAGATGGAAGAGACCAGGAAGACAGAGACAATGGCCAGGATGACATTGTTGAGTTTGGATGACTGGTGCCGGTGGGTGGCCCTGCACTCCACCTTCACCAGAAGGACCAGGCAGGCCAGGACCATGAGAGGGGCAAGGATGAGGAAGAGAAGGATACCCAGGAAGATGTCCATGTAGGTGCAGTCTCCCCACGAGGGCTGGGAGCTGATGTACACACAGAAGTAGGTGTGGATGGTGGTGAGCAAGAAGGCCAGAGCCCAGAGCAGGGCACACACCAGGGCAGACAGATGCTTGGGCCTCCGGTAGCAGTACCAGGTGGGGAACAGGACAGAGAGGCAGCGGGCAGTGCTCACGGCCGGCAGGAGGCTCACGCTGGTGAGGAAGGCAGCCAGGCCCAGGATCCTGGACACAAAACGGATGTAGGTGGGAAAGGTTCCAGGAAAGGCCCCAGCCTGCAGGACAGACAGCACTGCCTTGCAGAAGAGGTAGCCTACATCAGCCACGGCCAGATGGAGGAAGTAAATGGAGAAAGGGTTCCTCTTAATGGAGAAGCCAAAAAACCAGAGGACGACCCCATTCCCCACCAGCCCACAGAGGCAGATGAGCAGGAAAATGTAACTCATAATGACAGGTGGTGGGTAGGCCTCGATCTGCTGCATTGTCAAGAAACCTCGACTATAGAGTTCTGGGACTTCGCTTGCCCCTGGGCACACCTGTGGGCAGAGACAGAGATGGGTGTTAACCTACCTTGGTGACTAGCTTGCTGTCCCAGGTCCCTACTGCACCCGAGCACCTGGAGCAGTCTCCAGTTTGGATGAACAAAGGCAAAGTTCTAAAGTGGACGAAGGACTTCCCAAATGAGCTGAAGTATATCAGGCCCGTGAGAGACTTTCCAGCACTCTACTGGCGGTAGGGATGATGCTGAGGGAGGCCACATGGACTCAGTCCCTTTGTTCAGAAGGCAGGAGGCACATGTTGACCAGAAGAGCAGACACTGATGAGTTCAGACATGAAAGAACTTTCTCAAGTCCTGTGTTTATCCTTCCTGACCTGAGACACTGAGGTCTGGTCACCCTAGAACCAGCTGCATGTAATCCAGTATTCCCCTAAGATCCTGGGGCCCCTTTGGATCAGCCTGCAGCCCTGGGGACACCTGTTTTTCTGGGCTGTGACCACAGGGCAGTGAGGTAACTAGTGGCTAGCAGGGTAGGGAACCTTTGGCCTCCAGGCCACCTGTGGCCCTCCAAGTCCTCAAGTGCGGTCCTTTAACTGAATCCAAATTTTACAGAACAAATCCCCTTCATAAAATGATTTGTTCTTGGTCAAGAGACTGCACCTAAAGACCAGAAGGCCCCATGTGGCCTAGAGGTCGCAGGTTCCCCATCTCTGGGCTGGAATATTGGTCCTGGAGTCAGGAAGACCTGAATTTAAAACCTGCTCTGAGGTTTACTAACTGGGGTGTGACCTTAGACAAGTCACATAACTTTTTTGTACCTCGTTTTTTCCATCTGTAATAGAAGGGGTCTAGACCAGTCTGCCTCTAAGGTCTCATCCTGCTCTGAATCTTTGATTCCATGAGAAGTTTTATACCTCATGCCAAGAACAGTCCCTGGCCTGGTGCTGTGGTAAGAGGTGTGTCTAGAGGGGCATGCCTGGGGGTGATGGGGAAGTGAAGTGGGCACACCCATCTTGTGTGTGGGTACAGTGGGAGCCCAGAGTCCCCCAGGAGACACAAGCTGCCCTACAGGCATGCCTGTGAGAGGAAGTGTGTCTCTACAGGCTTGTATGTGATTAATGGCGTCCTTAGGAAGTGGCACAGAGTTCTGGTGTCTTTGCCAAAGAGTTCCCAAATGGGGTGGAGAGGAGTCGCACCCGATGCCCTCGGTTTTATTTGTCTCTGCCTTTGAGAACCCAGCTGGGCTCCTCCATCCTCCTCATCCATGTCTATGGATCTGTTTTTCCACCTTTCTATTTCTCTGTTTGTTGACTTGGCATCTTGGCGTTTGATCTCAAGGAGCCAAGGCCACCCCTAAAATGCCGGCATTTTGTCCTTTGAACCCACCAAGGACTCAGGGAGGAGGGGGGGATCGCAGAGGCAGGTGCTAGCAGGTTAGATCTCTATGTCTCCACCTACTCTTGCCAGCCCCCTCCTCTCCCCTCCGGAGAGGAAAAAAACAACACCGTTTCTGCCCCAGGGAGATCCCTCTTTTCCCTTGATTTGATGGTCCAATAGCACTTCTCATTGGGCTACTTATTCTTCTGCCGCCAGATCTCAGTATCTGGCTGATGCCCCTTCTGGGTGTGAGAGGCTCATACAGGGAGTTGATGACGCTGTTGGTGTGTGATGGAGAGATCCCAGGACTAGCTGCCCAAAGATCTGAATCCGAGTCCTAACATTGCCACTGAGTGACTATGCCTTGGACAAGTCATTCTTTATCTTTGTCCCTCAGTTTCCACATCTGAAGGATCAAAGGAGACCACATCTATGATGTGCTGTGGAATGCTTGGAATGCCAGCCATCCTAAGAGAGGCAGTGTATCATGGTATCATGAATGGGGAGCAGGGAGCCCAGGGCCATCTACCGTGTTACTCTGGGTCACAGAGTAGTTTGTTCATCTATAAAATGGGCACAGGAGGACTTATATTATTCACCTCAAAGGGCTGTTGTAAGGATTGGACAAATACAAACTCCTCAGCCTAGTATTTAAGGCCCTCTACAATCTTCCGGGCAGCTGTTACTGGATAGAGTGCCTGCCTGGAGTCAGGAAGACATGAGTTTAAATCCAGCCTCAAACACTTACTAGCTGAGTGACCCTGGGCAAGTCACTTCACCCAGTTTGCCTCAGTTTCCTTATCTGCAGAATAAGCTGGAGAAGGAAATGGCAAACCACTCTGGTGTCTCGGTCAAGAAAACCCCAAGTGGGGTCATGAAAAATCAGACACGATTGAAACGACTGATCAACAACACAGTTTCCTCACTCCTGCTTTCCCACCATTATTTCTTATTAGTCTGTGCTATACCCTAAAGTATTGTAGCCAAACTGGACACTGCCTGTTCTCTACACTTTCTATCCCATCTATACCTGCATGTTTCTCCATGCCCAGTACACCCTCCCTTCTCATCCCTGTCTCTCAGTACCCGCATGTTCCTTCAGGGCTCAGCCCAGCTTCTCCTGAAACCTTCCTTTCATCCCCTGCCCTGTCCCCCAGTTATCAGTACTCGCCCCCTCCTTCCCCATCAGTCAATGTGTTGCAGCCCTCCCCTCTCCCCACTACTTGAGGCCAGGACTCTTCATTTTGTTTCTTTGAATCTCCAGTACCTAGGGCAGTGCCTGGGGCTTGAAAATGGGAGGTCTGGACTTGTTACTGCCTTGATGTAGGTTGCAGAGAATTTCCTTGAGGGCCTCTCTCTAGAGATACAAATTGTCCCTTCTCTGCAACTGAGAGCATTGGAGGGTTGGGTGAGCCACTGAGAATTAAGTGAGTTACCTCCGTCACACAGCTTAAAGTATGAAAGTCAAGACTATAGGAATCTGGGAAGTCTACAGTTCCTTCCTAAGGGGGGGCAAGAAAGAGGGAGAGGGAGAGAGAGAGGGGGTAGCTCGGAGGGAGAGGAAGGGAAAGAGAGGGGGGAGGGGAGGGGAGGGAGAGGGGGGAGGGGGAGAGAGTGTCAGTCAGAGAGTGTCAGGAGGGACTTTTGCATTGACCAGTTATATACTGACTTTTAAAATTCTTTCAAACCCTCTTCTTGGGGTCTGTAACAGATGGAATCAGGCTGCCATCTCCAAATTCACCCTGTTAGCCTCAGTTTCCTCACCTGTCAAATGAGCTGGAGAAGGACATGGCCAAGTCCTCCAGTATCTCTGCCAAGAAAACTCTAAATGGGGTCACAAAGTTGGACTGAAAGGACTGAACAACAACAAAAACACACACATGTACACACACCCACACACCTGCACACCCAAGTACATTGTGGTGGGTGTTCACCCTTCTTGAGGAGGAACAGTAGCATGGTGGGTGATGTCTTGATTTGCATGTGAATTGACAAGACAAGAGTCAGGGCAGCTGGCGGGGGATGCTGTGGGTGACCTTGGCCTTTCTAAATTAGGGTCTTTCCCAGAGACAGCAACAACAATCTAATGACATACATGCACAGCACACATACAAATACACAGACATACGTGTATTTATACATACGCATGCACACACATGTGCATGTGTGTATGTATGTGTATGTATGTATGGGTGTATGTATGCACGCACATGTGCCGCGGATGTGAGAATCTCCGAGGAGTGTGGACAGACCTGAATGAATTGCTCGTGTGAAGGAGCAGCGCCTTACACAGCAATTCCCCCAGTCGTGTAAAGGAGAACCACCCAAAAAGGTGGGCTGACTCTGGAGCTGTAATGAGCTGACAAGGGGCCCGCCTCCTGCCTGCCTCCTTTGGTTGTGATGACTAGGTTACACTATTGTTGTTCAGTCATTTTCAGTCATGTTCTGTTTGGGGTTGTCTTGGCAAACACCCTGGACTGGTTTGCCATTTCCTTCTCCAACTTATTTTACAGATGAGGAACCTGAGGCAAACAGGCTTAAGTGACTTGTCCAGGGTCACACAACCAGTGAGTGTCTGAGGCTGGATTTGAACTCAGGCAGATGAGTCTTCCTGATGCGAGGCCTGGTGTTCTATGTGCGTCACCACCCGGCTGTCCCTGTATAGACTATAAAATGCACTTACTGAGCCTTAGTTTTGCGTGAATGCTTTTGTTTGTCACAAAAAATGTTTGGTTGCTGTGGGCAGGTGGATTAAGAAGAGATGAAAGGCAGTAAAAGCCAAAGGCAGTGTGGCTGGCCAGGAGCCTCTGCCTCCTGGCTCTGACCAATGACCTCCCTGCCTTCCTTAAAGTCCCAGCTAAAACCTCTGCTGCTCTGCCCACAGGAATCATACATGCCAGGGTTAGAGTATCCAATGGCCAGAGAGCTGACAGGTCCTGCTATAATGAGGACCAAACTAAGGATGGAGACAGAGAGGGATCCCTTCAGTAAGATTTCATGCCCCACCTGCCCACCTGGGCAGGGGCCTGAGACCTGGGGCTGCTTAGAACAGGTGCTCTCCCTGGTGGAGCAGGCAGGAGCTACCTTCCCCACACTTGCCTTATTCCTGTTCTGGGCATGGATCTCCCACGAGCAATTCCAGGCCATCTCTGGGGAGTGCTTTGGCTGGCGGTGGGCAGACTCGTCAAGGCTGACTTCCGAAGATACCTCTCCCACACTCTGACAACCTGTCAATCACAGAAAGAAGCAACTTTATCTCAATTAGGGTTTGAATCTGGGGCAAAAGAGCTGTCCTCCAACCCACTGCCATTTAAAACCCAACCCCTCCAATAAACATCTATCAATCAAGTCCTGGATACAAGACACTGGAGATAGAAAAGAAAAAAAAAGACTACTTCCTGTCCTCAAGGACTTTACATTGTCCTGGGTGAGGATAAAAATGTAAATACAAGTAAATGCATGATATTTGGGGGAAGGAAAGAGCACCAAGAGCCAGGAGGATCAAGACAGACTTCCCAAAGGAAAGGGAGAAACTGTGGTCTTCCCACCCCCCCCCCAATTCCCCTTCCTTCCTAGACCTCAAGTGCATGGCCACTGAGTGCATCTCCAGGCTCAGCTGCCTTGCCTCCCCATCTGATCTGTACTCAGATCTTGTCATGCAGACCTTCCCTTGTCTGCACCCTCTTCTTTCTACACACAGAGCCACTACGAAGGCACAGGCTTATTTCCTCTTTCCTGACTCCTGGTAGCCTGCTGGCTGGTCTCCTGGCCGTGTCTTTTTTCCGCAGACCATCTTCCATCTGTCAAACTGATCTTCCTAAAGCCCAGGTATGAGATGTCATCTCTAGGGGCTCCTCATTCCTTCCGGGATCAAATACAAGCCACCACTGGGCATTTCTAGCCCTTCCTAACCTGTTCCTTTGGACCTGTCCAGTCTCCTGTCCATGTAGCACTCCTAGTCCAATGACATCTCCTGCCTCCATGTCTTTGTACTGGCTGTCCCTCATGCCAGACATATCCTCCCTCCCTCCCTTTCCTGGCTTCATTTAAGATAGTTCAAACTCCACCTTCTTTAAGACACCTTTGGGAGATTGCCTTAACTGCTCGCTGCCTTCTTTCTGAGATTCCCTTCCAGCTATTCTTTCTGTAGCTTGTTTGTGTATAGTTGTTGGCATGGTGTCTCCCCCGTTAGACTGGGAGCTTCTGGAGGGCAGGCACTGGCTTTTGCCTTTGTGTCCTCGGCATTTAGCACTGTGCTTGGTGAATAGTGGGCGCCTAATAAATGCTCATTGCCTGACTGACTCATTGTCCCCAGGACCTGGTGGAATTGAAGAGTGTTGGAACTGGAAGTCACCTCTAAGCCCAACCTCTCATTTGTCAAAGGAAGTAGCAGAAACCCAGAAATGGGAAGAGACTTGCCCAGGGTCATACATCCTTTGATTCAGGATCTGGGCCAAGGCCAGAATTCCTCCTCCTCATCCATATGTCCTCATTCAGTCTGCTCCGAGCAGCAGCTGGGGCCCACCCTGGGTGCATGTCTCTCCTCTCCAGGAGCCTCCTCCTGCATCCAGCTCATGTTGTTTCCATGAGAGATGCCACATCATATCTTCCATGACCTCAGCCCCACACACTCCTTTCTGGACCCTTCTCTCTGGCTTTCTCTCATTGTCCGTTCCTCTCATTGTCTCTCATCGGCTCAGCCTTGTTGCCTCCACACTCACTGCCCCACAGTCTTGGAGACTTGGTGGGGAGTAGAGGGACCGGGGAGGCAGGGGACGCCCACTTAGCTTGGTTCATGCTCCCATTGCCCTCTGTTCCTTTGCTTCCTCCTTTTCTGTCTTCTCTCTTCTGCCCTACCCTGTTCTCCTGCTTTTCTTGCCTTCTTGTGTTACAGACAGAACTATGAATTTGGGGTCAGGAGATCAGAGTTCATGTCCCAGCTTACTGGCTATCTGATCTTGGCCAAATCAGTTGACTGAATGTCTCCTTAGGCCCCCTTCAGAGCTAACATCTGGATCCTCTGCCTGCCTTTCATCCTGGTGCTCATCCCCTTCCCTGCCTAATTCCATTCCTTTCCTTCTTAAAGCCCTATGAATGTCCTGCCAAGATGATATCATGTGAGTGTGTGTGCGTGTTGTGTGTGTGTGTGAGTACATGTGGAGAGGGTGTGCCAGGATGACTCTCCTTAATACCTCTTGTGTCTCCTAAATGAAGGGTGAGATTCCCTGCATGGGGAGACAAAAGAGGAATTTCAGAGGTCCACACCAGGCACACATGAACATGCCAAAGAGTGGGTCTATGTTTGCATGTAAGTGTGCAAGTGTGCTTGGATATGTCAACCAGTCAGACAATTATATTTATTAAGCCCCTACTATGTGTCAAGCACTGAAATTTGTAATAGGGATACAAGTAAAAAGACAGTCCTGTCCTCTAGGAATTCATAATCTAATGGAGAAGACAATATACAAAAGAGGCTGGGAAGCAGGGGTGGAGGGCAGGAGAGGTTGGTGGAGAAGTCCAAAGATATCCAAAAGAGTGAAGCCAAAGTGGGAAACAAAGATGGCTGCTCTGGGCCCCCTTCTGAAGTGGAGGTTATGAAGTTCAAGACTGTCCTACCATCTGAGGGGCATGAGTGCTGGTAGGTTGTGAATAGTGCCAAAGCTAAAGGGTATGGGCACCAAGAAGCACTTATTGAATGCCGGGCCCTGTGTTCTGAGCAAGGGATGTAAGGAAAAAAATCCAACAGGCCCTGATCCTAAGGAGCTGAGTCTACTGTAGATTAGACTATAGCATCTACCCAGATAAATATGATACAAAATAGGCAGTTTTGGTAGCCAAGTGGTCTAGCCTAAGTGTAGGGATATGTGAGCAGGGAGAGAGTACCAACAGCTATGTGCTTTGTATCTCTGTTGGGAACATGTGTCTGTGTTACCTATTGCTCCAACCTTATTTCCCCTTGCTCACCAGCACACACCCTCTGCTTTTATCAGGACAGCTTCCTCATTAACAGTCCCAGGAACAAGGCACAGTCCTTCCCACTCCCATATTCCATATCTTTGCCCATATTGCTCCATCATGGGAATACCTTTCCTCCTGTCTACCCCAAATCCTGCTTATTCTTCAGGGCCACACCCTCCAGGAAGCCTTCCTTGACTACTCCAACCCTTTGTGATTTTCTTCTTGTCGACTCTTACTGTATGTTTTCCAAGAACTCATAATTGTACTTCATCATAGGCTGCCCTCTGTTGTTCCTTGTCTCTTCATGTTTTAAAATCTTATTTTTCTGATTGTTCTTGATGCTCTGGGAAGTCAGGGACTACGTCTCATTTTTCTTCCTATTCACTACAGTGCCTAGTGTGTGATAGGAGCTCAAATGTATTTGTATATTGTTGAGGGTATCTCTGTGTGTGTGTCTCTATCCCCTCCTATCAAGGACCCATTTACTCAGGACCCACAGCCCAGAGTCAAGTACTCAAAGCAAGATGGTTATGATGGTCAATTATAACATGTTCTTGGAATGCCCATCAATTGGGGAATGGCTGATCAAGCTGTGGTATATGATAGTGATGGAATACTAATTTGCTATGAGAAATAATGAGCAGAAAAACTTGGGCAGACTTAAGCAGGAACTGATGCAAAGTGAAGTGAGCAGAACCAAGAGAACATTGTACACAGTAACAGCAACATTGTAACAATGATCAGCTGTGAATGACTTATGTGAACTGATGCTGAGTGAAATGAGCAGAACCTGGAGAACATTGTACACAGTAACAGCAACATTGT
>JAQQSW010019423.1:0-11048 GCA_028646575.1 Pseudocheirus occidentalis
AAAAAAAAAAAAAGAATCCAGAAGTCTGATTAGACTCAAATATGAAAAGAATCTTATCAAATATTGCCCCTGTTTTTTCAGGAGGGATTTAGGAAAGAATGTTAATTGAAAATTAATATTAACTGAAATATATGAAGGGGGAGATTTGTCAAATTTTCCTTAAACATAAAACTCTAATAGATGTTTCTATCAACTGGCTAATTTGAAAGGATTAAAAAAAAACTTCTAGAAAGGTTGGATGACATAAGCCAGGTAGGAAGTCAGAAAACATAAAAGTTTCTTAAATGGAGAAGGAAACTCAATCCAATGTCAAGAAGTGAGTGAGTAGAAGAATTAGTCATAAAGAAGAATGTGAAAGTGAAGTAGAAATTCTCAGCCCCTGGCACAACACCACAGGTATGGTTATATTCTGACAGCGGAACACTAAAATATCACTCTAGGTGAAGACTGACAGTTGTAATAAGGTATGAGGTATGAGGAAGCATGTTACTGACTTCAGGAAGAAGAGGTATATCATTGGTAATTGGTAATGCTCTGATGGGAAGTAATCTTAATCATATGTAGACTTAGCAGGGCAACTAGAAGAAGTTCAGCAGGGAGAGATGATGAGTAGTTTGTGCTACTTAACAGATGTTGGACTATTGAGGTTGCTGTCTATGTTCAGTTCCCAGCTGTTGAAAACACACTGCAAGATGGTAACAGGGACCACCCGCCCCCCCCAAAAAAAACCACCCTTTCTGTTGCTGCCACCTCTCACTTTGTTTTCAATAATTAGTTCAAAAGTTTTTGCCATAAAGAAGTTTGCTCCTCTCTTCAAAAGAGAAGAAAGTCACAACCTTTTCCAGTCCTAAGGAAAGAAAGCTGTCTTTACAGATTAAACTACTGAATATCAGTTCAACTATTCTGAAAACTCTTACTGTTCTGAAGAAATGTATTCCCATAGATGCTAGATTCAAATATCCTAATATTCTGATAAAGGTCTCTTTGTGTGTGTGTGTGTGTGTGTGTGTGTGTGTTTTAATTTATGTCTAATGTCTCCTTGAGGAGGTTGGATTTATGATTATACTAGAGAAACAAACTAAAGATTAACTGCAAAACAAGAGGCTAAGTGCTAAAAAAAATGGATAAGCTGACTCAAAGTCCATGAATCCAGGATGCTTTGTGCAGTGAGAAGCTTAGTAATGTGGCAAATGAATAGGATGAATATGCAATTTTCCTCAATGGTTTTTATTTTAAAATGTCATAAGAAGCCACAGTGGACTTTAATCTGAGTTGAGATTCAGGAGGTATAGAAACCATGGGAGTCTATTTAGGTGAAATATAGCCTTTTCATCTTTGTGCTAGAGTTGTTCACAAACTGTGATTTCAACAACAGTTGGGAATAGGGACTAAATTTGTCATTCACTGGTATAAGGGACTCCCCATAAGGAAATTTCTTCTACCAGTGCAAGAGCTGAGAGTACAAAGAAACAACACAGTGAGAGAGCTAAGTGACTTGGTGTTGATCACATAGACAGTATGAGTCTAAGTTGGGGCCACCTGTATCTGAGTCCAGACTGTCATCCACTACCATATGCTGCCTTTCATATGTTAAGTTAAAATTGATTTTATTCTGCTTTAGGATAAAGTGATTACTCATAAAACTGCCTATCTACACTTCAGGATTTTTAGAGTATAAAGAATTCCTAGATATGAAAAGAAATAATGTATGAAGAAAATGAAAAATAAAAAAAGATTCAGAAGAAATTAAATAAAATTAAAGTCAGTTATCAAGGGGCAAGTGAATAGAGGAATGCAACACAGAGCAAAAATGGAAGAAAGAATTCAATAAATTATTGGTGTTATCTAACAATTAGAATAAAACTTTGCCCTAGTGTCATGCAGCTATGAATTATTTTATTTTATTTTTTAGGTAATTAGAGATTTTCTCAGGGGAAACAAGTCAATTAACAACATTTAAAAACCCAATATATGTTCCAGTCAAACTAACTTAATTTTAAGTATTCCTCATATGTTATATCCAATTCCTTTTTCTTTGACTGTATGGCTCTCCCCTGTGCCAGAAATGCTGTCCATTCTCCCTTTTACTTCCTGATTACCTTCAAGGCTCAGCTCAAATGCCATCTTTTGTAACAGATTTTTTTTCTTTTTTTCCAGTCGCACCCTCTAACTTTCTTTATATTTATACTGTGTCCAAAAAGCATACTGCAGTTTTTTAAATAGCATCTTTATTTTTTTCTGATTATATGTAAAGGCACTTTTTTTACATTCATTCTTATGAAAATTTAAACTCTAAATTTTCTCCCTCCTTCCTTTTTCTCCTCTTTATAAAGTGCTAAGCAATTTGATACAAGTTACCTATATGCAATAATGTAAACCATATTTCCATATTAGGCATGTTGTGAAAGAAAAAACAGAAGAGGAAAAAAATAAAATAAAGTGAAAATAGGCTGCTTCAATCTGCATTCTGAGTCTATCAGTTCTCTCTCTGGATGTGGATACCATTTTATATTTAAAATGTTTTGTGTGCTTTGTGCATCAAAGAAGACAAAAGTGTTTAAATACTTTAGATGTACAATAATACAGGAAGAGGAAGAAGGGGTAGATGAAGAGCAGGGCAAAGAAAGAGAGGGCGAATGTTACAGTACCTAGGAGACAAGATACACCTTAGTTTTCCCTAGAGGTATTTAGGATCCTGGATGTAATGATCTACTAACAGAGATTGATGCTCTAGGAGAGAAATACCCTCCTATGCTTGCTCCCAGGTTGTTCCAGGCACACCCTCTGTTCTTCAGGAGTCTGTTTTATACTCCAGTGAAATAAATTCAAAGATGGTTGAGTGATCAGACTTGTGGTCAGTTGATTAACAGATTATTATCAACTAAGAAAGAGATCCCTAGTGGTAGTGGTACAGGTCCTCCACAGTACTTTTTTCAACATTTTTCATGTATGACTTTATAAATACACAAGCTATTTCCATCAAATTTGTGTTTGACACATACTGAAGAGGGACAGCTAATTCAGAGGGTAGTACTATACTATCAGAATCCAAACTGAGATTTCCACAGG
Organism: Pseudocheirus occidentalis; assembly: GCA_028646575.1. Lineage (NCBI taxonomy): Eukaryota > Metazoa > Chordata > Mammalia > Diprotodontia > Pseudocheiridae > Pseudocheirus > Pseudocheirus occidentalis. Next base: position 3,070 of record JAQQSW010019423.1, read on the forward strand.
GTAGATTATTGGGTCAAAACTGATAAGGTAAATTTAGAAATTTAATAGGGTTTAATGTAAAATCCTACATTAGATCATAACATCATTATTATGGAGTTGTTAGGAATCTTAGTGGCTAACTTACTTCATATATGTCAAATTCAAAATATAAATTATAACTAACACAGAAATCCAAGTCAAGGGATAAATAATTTAGCTGTAACTAATTGTGTGTGTGTGTGTGTGTGTGTGTGTGTGTGTGTGAATGAGAGAGAGAGAGAGAGAGAGAGAGAGAGAAAGAGAGAGAGAGAGAGAGAGAGAAAAGGGGGGATGGGGGAATGAGGGTGGGGGAGGGAGTAAATGTGTGAATATTGAAGACAAGTTTAATACTAATCAAAAGTGATGTACCATACTAATAAAATTATTGTATCAAAGCAAGAATTATAATTATGCTTCTGTATATTCTATTAGTCAGACACATTTGGAGCACTGTATACAATTCACTGTATTACATTTTAAGAATATCATTGACAAATTGAAATAAGTCCAAATTGAAAAAGAAGTAAAGGTTAGGGAGATGACATGAAATAATATCTTAGGTCATATGGTTTAAGAAACTAGACATGCCTACCTTGGAGAACAGAAGACTAAGAGTGAGCATAATGTTTGCTTTTGAATATTTTAAAGAACCATGTCAAAAAGTGAGTAAAAATTTCTATGAAGCTTGAGAGGACAAAACAAGGTGAGTAGGTAATGGTTATAATAAAACAAATTTTGACTTTAAACAATGAGCTTCTTAATAACCACAATGAATTCAAAATAGAATGGATCAGTTTCCATGATTAGTTGCTCCATGTCCCAAGAAATGTTTGTTGTTGTTGTTGTTTAAAGAAACTCAAGAATAAATGGTCAGAGAGATTTTTACAGTTTATTGCTAAACTAGAATGAGATAATCTCTGAGATTCTCTCTGATTCTAAAATTAATGATCCTGTGATATTCCTCTTAGTTTTCCATCATATGTGTATTTGTATATGTGTATTTGCAAATAAAAAATACAGCGGTCAAATTCTGGGGGAAAAAAAATCTCATAATGAAAACTCCCAGGAGCATTATAGCCAAAATTTTGGTATTTTCAGCTTTAATTTAAAAAAAAATACTTCAAGGAGCCAGAAAGACAAGGTGTAAGTATGGGGGAGCCACAGTCGATATCACACATGATTTAGTAGCCACTGCAGTTCTAAAAGGCAAAGTACAGGTGTTTACAACTAAGAATAATTCACCTAAAAAAGCTGGGCATAATTCTTCAAATGAAAAGATGGATCTTTAACAAAATAGATGATTTCTAAGAATTCCTGATGAAAAACAACAGAGATGCATAGGAATTCTGAATTGCAAAGGGGGGGGGGAGAGAGAGAGAAAGAGAGAGAGAGAGAGAGAGAGAGAGAGAGAGAGAGAGAGAGAGAGAGAGATCTAATTATGAATTAAAAAACATAAAGGACTAGATAGAATAAACTTTTTAAATTGTAACATGAGGAAATGATGTACGTGTCCCTCAAAAATCTAAAATAATCAGGCAATATTGAGTGAGTCCAATTAGAGGGAATGGGAGTAGTTCTGTTATATTTTATTATTATTAAAAGAAAAAATAAAACATAAGGAAGAAGAATATAATATATGGGAGGGAAAATAGTAGAAGGATGGGTAAATTATCTCAAGCAATCAATGTCCTTAAGTAGCAGTCTATACAGACAAGAAGAAAAGAAAAGGGATGGAGTGATAATTATAACTCACTCATATCTGAATTGGTTAAATGAGTAGAAGATGTACACACATAGGTGCAGAAATCTGAAGAACTCAACAACTCTGCTCAATGAAATAACCTACCATAGGGTCCACAGGAAGCATAATGAAATATGCTACTCCCCCTCCTGATAGGTGATGGATTCATAGTATAAATTGATACACACACATGTAGTGCCAGTGCAATATTTGCAGCACCTACCAGGACTATAAATAGTCCCATATAGTGCTCAATGGCAAAATATAACAAACTCTCTTTATAGAGGACATAACCAAAGCATTATTTAGACACCAAAAAAAAAAAACCAAAAACAAATCCCAGAACTAGTAAGCTGATTTCATCAAAGTTGCAAAGAAGCTAACAAACTATAACAACACAGAGAGCCACAACATACTTTAGCCTTTTCACAAACCAATATAAGATCAATATTTACTCACGAACCTCTCTATCTCCTTTCCTGAGCTCCTTTCTCTCCCACTGACTCACTACCTCTGGCTCCCAGTTTCCTGTGGCTCTGCTCTACCCTTTAGCAAACTCTTCCTATCATAGGCTCCATGTGATTACATTCAGCCTATTGGGGCAGAGTTTACTTTCAAAGCAGGAAAGGTCTTCAAATTCCCCATGAGGTTTATTAAGGGGTAGGGAAGCTCTTCAAATTTCCATTCCCATTACAACATATATACAATAAATACATAGATACATATGTATATGTGTGTATGTATGTGAAGTCAAAGCAGTGATTTGTCTTAGATTTGCTTGGCTATACATGCTTAAATAGGGGTTTTGTTTTTATTTCTTAGATGAAGAAGTAGAAAAAGTAGGTAAAATTAGATTTTTATTAATTGAAATTTTTTTTAAAAAACAAATGCTTATTGACTAATTAAAACCATACATATTCCATTTCAGACTGACTTTCCTTCCTATTTACTCTACCATTACTATGAAAGTCAAGAAGCTAACAAGTATTTATTCAGCTTACAGTATGTGTCAACACATGGACTTTGTACTATGGATAAAAATGGAGGACAAACATAAGCAAAAATAGTCCCTGCTCTCCAGGGACTCACATTTTTATGCAGGGAAGATAACAGAAAGTACTATGTGCAAAAAATGTACATACAAGGTGAAACTGAAGATAAACAACAGAGGGAAAGTAATAGTATTAATGGGGATTGGGAAAGATTACTTGTAGGAGGGGGAATCAAAATGAGTTTTGTCCACCATGGGTTCTCTTGAGTATTTAGATATTCTCACAAGTATGTGATACAAATTGTTTTTTTGGTTCAGGCTGTTGAAAAATAAAGGGGTGGGGGTAGGGCAGGCTTTCCTGAATGTTATTTATCAGTATTCAATAAATGTTGAATAAACAACAGAATAAAGATCATATTGGTCTTAGAGTCTGACATTTACCAGTAGGATTACCATAGGCAAATCACCTAACTTCTTTTGGGCTCAAACCATTTCATAAAACTGCAAATTATTGGATAAGTTGTCAATCTGAGGCTATGACAAACATATTGAGATAATCAGTTGTGTATGAAAATAAAGAGAAATAAACCTAAATATTTCTTAAAGAAGCATTTAAAGCTCAGTCATTATAGTTTTCCATAAATTAAATGCAAATATAATTTAATGTAATGATTTTATAATAATTTAAATTATTTTATATTGTAGAATTTATTTTAAAATTAATCATAGGGCATCATTAATAATATTTTTGTAAAATCAATAAGAAGCATTATGACAATAAAAAACAATATCAGCATTGAATTCCTCTACTCTCTACTTTTCATGCCAAAACCATGAATGCATTCGTATTCAGGTCTTAATTATAAAGCTTAGAATATTTCAAAATTTATAGAATAATTTTGTTCATATCCATACTCTTAAAATTGGTTTAAAAGATAAGACTAAGTAAGAAAAAAAGAATAGATTTGTTTGTGTAAAGATTATTTTAAGCTTGCTGGAAGCAGTAAGGAAATCTCAGGGGTGATGGTGATAAGAAGCAGACATACACTCTGTCTGCCTCTCATCTGCCTGCAATTCCTCCAGGTTCCATATAAGGAGATTATGAAGCAACACAGTTACAATTGAAAAGCTTCCTAATGAAAACACATTTACCATGTTTGATGGTTTATATTTATCATCACTTTTCAACAGCAGCCTAATGTGGAAAGGCAATTTCATGCAACATAATTATTTTCTACATAAACAAATTGTGTGGGACAGTTTGCTTACCAGCAAATGTCTAAGCCTTCTATTATAAATTGAAATGACCATTGCCTGGCCGAAATAGGCAAATCCATAAGGAAATGAGTCATATGAGACATCAATCCTGCTTTTTTCCTATGAATATTGCACACACACATATACACATAAACATATGTATGTTTGTATGTGTGTACGAATATATGTATGTATGATAATGATATAAATATTCTCCATTTCAGAACTATTTTATTAGAAAAAATATGGAATTAACAAATATATAATAGATGAAAATAATTAAAATAATAGTTTATAATGAGTATGTTTATTTGCAGTCTTCTAATAGAAGGTAAGTTTCTTATGGGCAGAAATATTTCTTTTTTTATTCTTATGCCACCATTACATATAGCAGTTATTTCATAAAAGCATCTAAATTTAATTAAACTCCTCATCATTTGTTCAATACTATGCTACCCTCTTTCATGTAAGGCATAGCTTTGCTCCCATGCAACTTGCCTCCAGGTTGACCAGTTAAGATTAATATTCATGTCTTCATTTTTGAATAATAAAAAAAACAATGATAAATTTCATAGAAATTAAGAACAGAAAGAAATCAGTGAGTAATAATATAATCAGTAACACCTTCACACAAGATGTAGGAATTGAGCTTTACAGTACAGATAGATCAAATTGCGATAGTGGAGAGAAGATGAAAGCATAACATTATAGATGAGGGGAAAGATTGAGTAATGCTACAAAGGCAGGAACAGGCATAGTAGTGAATCAGCATGACTACATTAACATGGGTTCTGTATGTTGGGCAATAGTTGAAAGTACAGTTAGGATAGGCCTAGACTATTTAGAATCTTCAAAGAAAAACAACTTCAAATATGATACAGTAGGAAAGTAGTAGTATTCTATTTTCTTTTAAAGGTCAGAAGAAAACCAAATTTTCAAAGCTATTGGGGAAAATTATTTTGACTTAATAACTAAAAATGTTTTTAGAAAACTAGAGCTCAAAAAAGAATAGACTGTATCAGGAAGAACTGATATCTTTGATTATTAAAACCTCCAAGCAGATGCTATTATGCTATATAGTAAACGATGCTATGGGGCAAATTCATATTTTTAGGTTAAAATTGAAAAGAGGGCAGCCAGAATTAACTCTTCAAAATTAGTGCTTACTTCTTTGGCTCTTCTGATTACATGGACAAGATAATTTTTCCTGTAGCCCATGACTCCAGTGACTGTTGATAGGTATTACCAGTTACAGTTTATTTTGATTGATTTTTGTAGCTGTAAATTTGTCTATGAATAGCAATCATCTCCAGAATTTCTCAGGGTGGGGGAGTGGAGGGGATTATCTTAACTGAAAGTAATGGGATCTCTTGGGAAAAACATACTTGTTGATGGGATCAGTGACTGCATACCAAAAATAGAGCATGATAAATCAAACACTCACACACACACAGTATATTAAGGAAACTCCTGTTAATATTCAACTTATTATAGTACGTATTTCATTTTTATAAATTTTTCAGACTCATTTAGAATATGCAGTAATTCAGCATTATTCTGTGGCAATTTAGGATAGACAAGTAAGAACTTTATATGTAAGCAAGGAGTAGATAATATGGGAATGATTCAAGGTAGAAAAGGGGGCCTTCTCTGGGAACATGTACCATGCAACTGATAAGTGTTGTTTTGTTTTTTCAGAATGAGAAATTGCAACTTGTTCAAGAGTAGGAAACAAGAAGAGGTAACCAAATACTTTTACAATTATGAAAGCTGTCCATTTAGACAAATCTGCAAGATTAAAATAAGCATTTTTACAAAACTACAGGTGTCTCTCATTCAAGTATAATAAATAGTTGTTATGGCAGTAGATTAGACTATACATTTTAAAATGTTTGTTATGTAATATTTGATTATTCATTATTTTCAAACATTAGGTGGTAGAGAAAGTTTCTCCATTAATTCATGAAAATGTAAAAAAAATAAAAATTGGTTGTTTCTTATCTCTCCTTACCCCCCCCCCCTCATATTTCTAAAGCATGGCATATGTTATCTTTCCCAAGGGCCTAGCTCTCCTTTCTCAAATCCCCATGTAGATTATTTCATAGCACAAAGAACACAGTTATATTTTATTTTTTTTAATATTTAACTTTTGTTTATTTTTAGTTTACATCATTCATTTCCACAAGCTTTGGAGTTACAGATTTTCTCCCCATCTTTCCCCTACTCACCACCCCAAAACAGCAATCCAACTTTATACCCCCTCCCCCAATCTGCTCTCTCCTATGTCCTCCCCCCATCACCCCTCTGACTTTCTGGTACGGCAAGATGGATTTCCCCGCCCCAGGGCCTGTATTTATTATCTCCCACTTGCATGTAAATAATAATAATTTTACACACACACACACACACACACACACACACACATAAAACATTTGATTTTAAAACTTTAAATTCTGTAGATTGGGTACAAAAGACTCAGTAGTCAATGATTATAGCAATATACAGTTTAATAAACCCAAAGACTCCATTTTGGGAATAAGAACTCACTATCTGACAAAAACTGCTAGGAAAACTGGAATAGCATATGGCAGGAACTGGGCATAGACCATCTTCTAATGCCATACACCAAAATCAAGTCTAAATGTGTGCATGATCTAGGTATAAAGGATGATACTATAAGTAATCTGGGGAAGCAAAGAATAGTTTACCTGTCAGATTTATGGAGTAAGGAAGATTTTATGACCAAAGAGGAGTTAGAGAGAATTATAAAATGAAAAACAGATAACGTAACCAAGATTAAGAACAAAGTGGGAAATTAGGAAAGAATTTTTACAACCAGTGTCTCTGATAAATATACATGGAATTAAGTCAAATCTATAAGACTACAAGTCATTCCTCAGTTGAAAAATGGTCAAAGGATATGAACAGGCAATTTTTAGAGGTAGAAATTAAAGATATCTATAACCATATGAAAAAATGCTCTAAATCACTATTGATTCAAGAAATGCAAATCAAAACAACTTTGAGGTAACACATCTGTCCTGTCAGATTGGCTAAGATGACAAAACAGGAAAATGGCAAATGCTGGAGAGGATGTTGAAAAACTCTAACACTAATGTATAGTTGTTGGAGTTGTGAAATGATTAAACCATTCTGGAGAGCAATCTAGAACTATGACTATAGTGCTATAAATAATTGCATACACTTTGAACCAGTATTACCACTTCTACGACTGTATTGAAAAGAGATCATAGAAGTGGGAGGAAGACCCATATGTACAAAAATACTTATTGCAGCTCTTTTTGTGGTGGCAAAAAACTGGAAATAAAGGGGATGCCCATCAACTGGGGAAAGGCTAAACAAGTTGTGGTATATGAATGTAATGGAATACTGTTGTGCTATAAGAAATGAGGAGCAGATAGACTTCATATTTACCTGGAGAGGCTATATGAACTGATGCTAAGTGAGAAGAGCAGAACCAGGAGAAATTTGCACACAATGACAAACTCAATGTATGTGTGACAACCAACTTTTATAAACTAGACTCTTCTCAGCAATGCAAGTTTACAAGGTGTAATGGTAATTAATTTGTTTGATCAGATGTTAAGTAAATCCTAGTAACCTAGTGTTAAGTATAGAACTCTGTCCATTGGTGATAAGGTGTGAATTTCCAGAACTCTGTCCATTGGTGAGAAGGGGGGAATTTCCCTGTGACTTGGAAGAATGCTATTGGCTGAGACACTCCCCTGAACCATGTTGACTTGGGAGAAGGCCAGTTTTTATAAGCAGGAGAATTTCAGAGACAAGACAAACCTTGGGTTTGGTTCCTGAGTGGCTGACTGCAGATATGAACAGGATGGGATTTTGTTTGTTGGTGGCTTGGCTGATCCTTGAGTTCCAGGCAAGAGAAGTCCTGAAGAGTTTGAGGTGTGCTGAACCTTGTGAACTTCAGTGTGTGCCGGGGATTGCCCT
>JAQQSW010019424.1:0-11048 GCA_028646575.1 Pseudocheirus occidentalis
GGTCAAATTTTCTATTCATTTCTGTTTTTTTTTTCATCAAGAATGTTTGAAAGTCCTCCACCTCATTGAATGACCATATTTTCCCCTGGAATATTATACTCACTTTTGCTTAGTAGGTGATTCTTGGTTTAAACTTAGCTCCCTCGATCTCTGAAATATAATATTCCAGGCCCTTCAATCCTTTAATGTAGAAGCTTGTTTTAATCCTTTTTAAAACCATGAATTAATGTTTACAAATTATTATCTAAATTGTATAGTTTGACAAAGTTTGAAGGTCTGTGTAATATAAAGCAAATAAACATAACAGTATAGTGTATTTTAATAGGTGCAACATAACATTATAATGTTATATGTCTATGCTAATGTATTATAATACAATGTGGTTTGAAGTGATATGTACTATAATATAAAACACATTTTATACAAAGTAGTAGTTATTAAGATTATATATTATTTTCCAGATATTCAGAAGATACATCAGAATTTTACTACCAAGATATTACTTAAATGTATTTTTGAAATGTTTTGGAATCATTGCTTTCCATTAACCATAGCACCTTATCTTCCATTCTGGTGAACCTATTCTTGTTCTTGACTCTGGATTTTGCTCTTTTATTGTTTTTGTCTTCTTCTGCTATCAAAATGTCTTCTTCCAGACTAAGCTATTACTCTTTACAGATGATATGATTATATACTTGGAGCATCCTAGAGAATCAAGTAAAAAACTTCTTGAGACAATAAATAAATTTAGCAAAGTTTCAGGATTATAAAATAAACCCACATAAATCCTTGGCATTCCTGTATTTTACTAATGAATTCCAACAGCAAGAGATAGTAAGAGAAACCCCATTTAAAGTTACTCTAGACATTATAAATATTTGGGAATCTACCTGCTAAAACAAACCTAAGACCTATATGAACACAACTACAAAACACTTTTCACACAAATTAAATTAGATCTAACTAATTGGAAAAACATCAATTGATTGTGGTTGGGTTGAGCTAATATAAGAAAAATGACCTAAATTAAATTACACATTTAGTGCCATACCAGTCAATCTACCAAAAATTACTTTATAGAACTAGAAAAAATAGTGACAAAATTCACTTGGAAAACAAAAGGTCCAGAACATCAAGGCAGTTAATGAAAAGAAATGCTGGGGAAGGTGGCCAAGCTGTACCAGATTTTAATCTCTATTATAAAGCAGCAGCCCTCTAACCTGCTTTGTACTGGCTAAGTAATAGAGTAGTGGATCAGTGGAATAGACTGGGTACAAAAGACTCAGTAGTCAATGACTATAGTAATATACCATTTGATAAGCCCAAAGACCACAGTTTTGGGGATAAGAACTTAGTATTTGACAAAAACTGCTGGAAAAATTGGAATATAGTGTAGCAGAAACTGGGCATAGACCATCATCTAATGCTGTACACCAAAGTCAAGTCTAAATGGGTGAATGATTTAGGTATAAAGGCTGATACTGTAAGTAATCTGGGGAAGCAAGAATAGCTTACCTGTCAGATTTATGGATTAGGGAAGACTTTATGACCAAAGAAGAGTTGGAGAGCAGTATAAAATACAAAATGCATAATATCGATTACATTAAATTGAAATGTTTCTGTACAAACAAAGCCAATGTAACCAAGACTAAGAGGGCAGTGGAAAATTGGGATTATGAACAGTGTCTCTGATACAGGCCTCATTTCTAAAATATACAGAGAAGTAAGCAAAAATCTATAAGACTGCAAGTCATTTCCCAGTTGATAAATGGGCATAGGATATGAACAGGCAATTTTCAGACACAGAAATTAAAGATAATTATAAGCATATGAAAAAATGCTCTAAATCACCATTGACTTGAGAAATGCAAATCAAAACAACTTTGAGGTACAACATCTCACCAGTTACATTGGCTAAGATGACAAAACAGGAAAATGACAAGTCCTGGAAAGGATTTGGAAAAATTGGAACACTAATGCATTGTTGGTGGAGCTGTAAACTTATGCAAGCATTCTGGAGGGCAATCTGGAAGTATGCCCAAAGGACTATAAATAATTGCATACCCTTTGAGCTAGTAATATCATTTCTGGGGTTGTACCCCAAAGAGATCAAAGAAGTGGGAGGAAGATCCATATGGACAAAGATATTCATTGAAGCTTTTTTTGTGGTGGCAAAAAAACTGGAAATTAAAGGGATACCCATCAATTGGGGAATGGCTAAACAAGTTATGGTATATGAATGTAATGAAATACTATTGTGGTATAAGAAATGGGGAGGAGATGGCCTAGAGAGGCTTATACAAATTGATGCAAAGTGAGAAGAGCAGAACCAGGAAAAAGGTGTACACAATGACATAGTGTATGTGTGATGACCAACTTTGATAAACTGGACTCTTCTCAGCAACTCAGTTATAAGACAACTCTACAAGTCTCAGGATGGAAGTTTATATCTACATACAGAGGAAGATCTAGAAAGAACAGAGTTTAAATGGAGACTAAAGTATTCTACATGCTATCATTCTTTTTCATATTTAGTTTTCTTTCTTTTGTTCCATTGTTCACTCCATTGGTTACAACACTTCCTTAAAACCAGACTAATGTCCAATTTGAAAATATTTGCAGATCTGATACTTGATTGCATATCACCATGGGTGGGGGAGGGTGGGAGAGGGAGTGTTGAAAATTTGAAACACAAGAGATTATGGAACTGAACCTTGTAAACTAAAAATAAATAAACAAATCATTTTTTTTAAATCCTTCCTTCTTCCTTTCAGGCTCATCAAATGTTTTTTCATCTTTCAAAGCTCAGATTAGCTTTGTACTCTTAAACTCTTAAAACTTTACCCATTAAACAAGGTTTTATTCATGATTTCTGTTTCATAACACAATATTTTGTCTTTGAGCTTCTATGATAAATAAGGTCCTTAATGTGCAATCCAACAATGAAATCTTTTGAGCTTCTGTGCATTTTGTCTCCCCATATCATTAGCAATGTCCTAAAAAGCAGAACTATGTATTACATTTTCTTGTACAACAACAAAGTCCTATGAATACACATATAAAAGGTACACAATATTTGTTGAAAAATAACATATTTGTCTTTTGAATTTTTTGATAAATAGTAAAATGCATAGAAAATACTTTTGAATTATTATTTTTTAACTCTTAAATTCTGTAGTAATAGGATCCATCTGGATTCTCTTGTATAATTTCTTTCTTCCTTTAAAATTCATTTTAGGTTTCATCCAATTTCTATACATTATTGTGCCTAATCTATCAGTTGTACTGCTCACTTCTTGTAATTACCTAGTAAGTGATTACCTATATATTGTATCCCCCAGTAGAATATATGCTCTTTGAGAACGCTTCCTTCCTTCCTTCCTTCCTTCCTTCCTTCCTTCCTTCCTTCCTTCCTTCCTTCCTTCTTTCCTTCCTTCATCTCTTTTCATCCTTTCTTCCTAGTGTTTAGTACAGTGTCTCAAAGATATTTTAGGGAACTTGGATTATCATGACTTTAGCTCTTTAGCCCATGCAAGTTCTAGCACAGACTTACTCCAACTTATTCCTACTGACAAGGCAGATGCCTAGAATTTGGCTACCTTTCCCTATAAGTGTTCTACAGGTTTCTTCAATAATATAGGGGTGATCCTTAAATACTTTCAGCTTGAGTCCCCACTAATTTACTTTGAAAAAATTATGACTTCAGAATCAACTAGAGAGGCTAATGTTCAGTTTTCTTCTACCCCCCTCTTTTTTTTTGTAAAGAAGCATTTACTAAGAAGAAATATTTTAAAAGTTCATATAAAACAATTTCTCACACATACATAATGTCTATAACATTATCCCAGAGGTCAGTTCAGAGTACAAGTAAATAAAAGACAGCTGATTTGACATGGCCCTAGGACATTGATGGTAAGTTCAAAATCTTCTGCGACTTTTGAAGCTTGCAAAATTCCTCTCTGGAAAAACGGTTGGATTTATGGATTTTAAGAAGTAAAGGCTTCTCATTTTCCCCTAGTTGGTTTCTCCTCAGGATTGGGCTGGAAAGATAACGTTATTCCAATTTCTGGTCACAATCTCTTCTCAACTCGCTTAATTATTTACCAGTAATATATTGAGCACAAGTAAAATTCCTTGACACTTTCAAGCACCCTTTGTGCATAGCATCATTCTAGTTGTGAGGATTTTTACCACTTAGTGAAAGGTCAGTGAAAAAAAATTATTGATTAAGAGGTTTATCATTTACTTAAAATTCTGTGTTTTGATTAAATATCAATTGAAACCCAATTATCCATATAATGACTAATTATATTGTTCTTATTGTTATAGAGAACAAGTCTGGAATCAGACAACTCTCTTCTGAAGTAGGGTTCCTAAAACTGTTCTACAATCCGAATTATCCTTGAACTATTATTGATTAATCTTATGCTCTGCTCTTCTGGAAAATAGTAACATACCCTAATATAAAATACCAAAGAAATAAAAAAAATAATTAGTTATAAATAAGTGTGTGGCAAATTGAATTTAAACATGGAAAATGAACTTGATTCATTTACCAGAATGCTAGGATTATCACTTTCCTACTTAATACAGTTGCTTGTCCTAAGCTGACTGAACTGAGAAAACAGCAAAATTCCTGAGATATAGGTAAAGTAATATTCGGGGGATACATTTATACTTGAATAAATGTTATCAGAAAATAAAGAGACCCCTAAGGTACTGAATATAAAATAGCTATAAAACCAACACATTAATTGTCCCATAACAAATATTGAAGAAGAAAAACTGAAAATTAAAGGAAGAATGCACAGATTTGAAAATAAAATCAAAGCTAACTAAAAAAAAATATGCTCATGTGCTTTTGGAAAAATATTGAAGTACTTTTTTTTAGTTTTTTTTTTAAAGCACAACAAATTTGCCAATATTAAAAATATGAGAATGAAAATTTATTCTAAATTAAGAATAAAGAAATTCATCAGAAACTATTATAACAACTGATACACTAATGAATATAAATAATTAATTTAATTAGATTGATACCAAGAAAGTATCAAATTATCAAAATAGGGAATGGGAAATTTAAAGATACACACATATGCATAAATTCATACCTTTAGAAAAGATGAAGTGATCAGACCCTTATTTAGCTTTTACTTTAGGATGGACATCTGTGGTCTAAATGAATTCCATCCAACACTAAAGGAAAAAAGAATGGGTTTGTCATATATGCTGTTTTCAGAAATAGAGAAGTAATGCATTTTTTTCCCAAATAACTGAAAGGAGGCAAAGGTAGCACTAATGTTAAGGAGAAATAAAATAAAGAAATAGGACAATATCATAAAAATAATGTCATAACAGTACCTTAAAATAACTTTGAGAGATAATATGATTGTTTTACATCTGGAAGGTACCTTAGATAGCATGAAGTCCAACTAGCCTGTGGGAAGTCAGGCAAGTTCATTCACTGTTGTCAGAAGTATAAACTGATTCCAGCTAGAAAACAATTTCAAGTTTTTGTGAGAAAATTGTGTGTGTGTGTGTGTGTGTGTAATATCAGTTTTATTTGTTTTCTTCTACAAAGATGTGAATGAATCTACTCATATATACAGATATAGCCAAAGCATCAGGATCTTAAAAAAAAATAAACTGTAATACATTTACTAATTAATGGAAAATGACTGAAAAGCTGGAGTATTTTGAGTATAATGAAATATTGTTGCCCTGCAATAAATTTTAAATCTTATAAATCCAGAGATATATGGCACAGCTTCAGAAAATTATGCAGAGAGAATAAAAGGACTTAATAATATCCATAATGACTACATGAATTAAATGAGCACTGCAAAATTTCTTTTTCTGTCCCCCACCAAAAACAATTCATGAGGCAAATACAATCAATCACTGTGGTTGGCAGAAAATTATTAAAATTGAGCACAATTAAAAATAAAACAACTAAAATATAAAAATGGAAAGAGATATGCCATAAGTTTCAGCCACTTTAATAGATAGCTATCATCCTTGACTTTCAGATTAGGTGCTGGACTTTGTAAGTAGTGAGATATATAAATATTTTTGGAGATATATTTGCCATGTAAAAGTTTGTTGGATTTTTTTAAGTATCAAAAAAGATGTGGGAAAGCATTAGGTTTTGAGGTATCTGGTGAGGAGTAACATCAGTCTTGTATCTTCAATTAAATATCTCTGTTAGTGAGGCAAATATCTTGACTTATTTGAGATTCACTTACATTTTTTTTTCCAAAACTGGAGATTTGAATTAGTTTATCTCAAATCATTTCCAGTTTATTCAATCAATGTTTCTGTGGAATACCACTTGAATGTACAAAGTGAAAGGACTAAGGTATTTTGAGAACCACTGTCCTGCCCTAACCAATGTGTATGGCAAAACTGATGGAGAAATGGAATTATGACAGATAATTGTATGAAAATTAATCTGAATAAAATGAAGAACATTGATCACTGTCAAACAACTTAAATAGTGGGAATAAATGAAAAGCTCACATATTTAGACATGTAATATAAAATAGTATGTCTGCTTGAATTATTGTGGGAGCCAGCTACCAAATCCATAGTGTACTTCAGACAGAAACAGTAAAAATTCATATGTATTTTGAAATTTAAAAAAACCAGGCATAGATGAGGATTTCTTTTTTTAAAGTGGAGATGAATCTTCAATATTTATGAAGTAGTATGAATTTAGGTTTGCATTATATCCTCTCCTCATTACTCTAGGCCACCTCTTCCTTGTTCCTTAGCAATTGTTTTAACTCTTGAAAATAGCAAAAATTCTGAAATCACAGAAAAATAAAAGACAAGTAGCAAAAGCTGTCTCTGGATAGACAAATAGCCTTCATTTAAAATAAGATAACAAACTAAAGCAAAAAATTATATTAATCAATCTGGCTGAATTTTGGAAGTCTTTAATCATGCTACTAAGCTGAATTGATAGTATGGATTTAGACAGCTAATGAAATCAGACAGTAGATATTCAATGGAATGTTGAACATACAATGTTCAATATAAAATGTGCTTGTGTATATCAGTAAAAGGAAGAAAGGCTTAGAAAGTTCAAATAAGGAACTATTCATTATCAAGTGAGTTAGTATGCAATGCCAGTGACTTTTACTTTAGTAGTTTATAATTTCAGTTTTGAAATATGAGCCATCATATGATTTCTCTATTATTTTTCCAAGTGGTGAGCCATAGAATTTTACCTTACATTAATGCAACAGATACTCCTTTTTTTTGAGTTACCTAAACTATATTTTCCCCTACTGACCTTTTCTCTGAAGTTCTTTTGTATGCTTTGGTGATGTATATATGTACATATACTCTAGTTTCATGTTTGAGAGATATTCTCAGTGATGAAAATCTGAAAGATTCAAAGTCCAAAATATATTTTATTAATTATGTAGTACTCCTTTGCTAAGCTTTTCATTTATCTGTCAAGGTAGCAACTGACACTTTGAAACTTTGAAAACATAATTGGAATCAGATGACTTAGAGTATTTAATAGACTTCAAAAGGGAAAATACTTGTTCATTGTCACAACAGAATCATATGATCTTGAGGAGTACATACAGCATTATCATTATATTGGAAAGCAAAATAGAGAACTTTAAAAAATCAGTTGGAAATGAGGAAAAGAGGGTTCCTTTCACTGAATAATTGAACTGTTTTGTTCCATGTGCTTCTTAACATCTTTATCAGTGATTAGTAGGGAAGCAGTCAGTCTGCTGGTGATTAATAATAATAAGAGCAGCAGCAGCAACAACAATAATAAACATTTATATAGTGCTTGCTGTGTGCTAGGCATCATTCTGTAATTTACAATTATTTTCTCATTTGCTAATCAGATTTACAGATGACACAAAGCTTGAAGGGATAGAAAACATACTGGGTTGACAGAGTTGGAATTCAAAAAAATCTTTTAGCGACTAATTTAGTGGCTAAACATTAGGATCAATCTAATAAGCTGAACTCTGACAAGTCTTATCTCTGTGCTCTACAAATCAATTACATTAAGAAAAGAGAGAGGTAGTAAAGCTAAACAAACTGTCTTTGGAGGAATATGTAAGTTATAATTGAATGAAGTTTTTTTTTTATTTTTGCACAGGCATCATCTTAGCTGCTATAAATGCAAAGGTGAAAATAAAAAAAAGGTCTTGCATTAAAGAAACTAGAATCTCATTGGGGAACAAGGCAAAAGACTGGTATAAGATGTAGAAAGTACAAAATATAATAATGAATGACTACAAATGATTCTAGGGGAAAATGCAAAAAAATTGGGGGAGGTACATGAGGAAAGGCATTAGGTAGATTAATTTACAGAGAACAAAACTAAGGAAGTAAAAAATATAGAGGAGTCCAGGCAAAACAAAAGAAAATGAATGTCACATATGGGGGAATAGAAAAAGGGGCCATTTTGGTCAGAATATAAACAAAGAGGAATGATGGGAATTAAGAGGGGAAAGATAAATTACAGGTGGTTTTCTATTTTATTGTATTAATGTTTATTTTTAAAACTTTGAGTTCCAGATTCTCTCCCTTTTCCCTTCTTCACCCACCCCCACTGAGAAGAAGAAGCAATTTAATATAGGTTATACGTGTGTAGTAATGCAAAACATTTCCATAATAGTCATATTGTAAAAGACTAACTATATTTATCTCCATCCCATCCTTCCCTGCATTTATTCTATTTTCTCCTTTGAGCCTATCCCTTTTCAAAAGTATTGGCTTCTAACTACCCTCTCCCCCAATTTGCCCTCCCTTCTATTAACCCACTCTTATCCTCTTTCCACCTACTTTCATGTAGGGAAGAGGTTCTCAACCTGTGGGTGATGTTCAATTTGTAACAATGAAAATATTTGCAAATCAGATATTTACATTACAATTTATGACAGTAGCAAAATTATGGTTATGAAGTAGAAATGAAAATAATTTTATGATTGGAGGTCACCACAACATGAGGAATGGTATTAAAGGGTCACGACATTAGGAAAGTTGAGTACCAGTGCTATAGGGTAAGACACCCAATTGACTGTGTTTGATATTCCCTCAAGTCAAATCCAGTGTGAGTAAGGTTGACTCATTCACTCTCACTTTTTTGCTCTTCCCCTCCATCGTAATAGTTTTCTATTGCCTATTTTATGTGACATAATTTACCCTATTCTAACTCTTTCTTTCTCCTTCCAATATATTCCTCTCTCATCTCTTAATTTTAATTTTTATATCATCCCTTCACATTCAACTCAACCTATGCCCTCTGTCTATGTATACATGTACACACATGTGGAAACATATACATACACACATACTCACCTATACATACATATACATATGTATACATACACACATATAAATATATACACATATATAATCCCTTCAACTATTATCAGGCTGAGAAAAGTTTCATGAGCTACTGTAATAGCAATCAGGTTTAGCAGATACTTAGCACTTATTAACTTAGGGCTAAGTATGGAAGGTGTGAGCCCTATTGAGAAGGTGTGAACCCCCCTGTTGATGTGGAAGAAGGCTATTGACTGAGACAGGAGGCCAGTGCTGTATATAAAGAAGAATTATAGAGACAGAGAGACAGAATTGGAATTTTCCTGTGGAGGAAGCAGGATTGTCTCAGGGTCTGGGAGCTGGGCTGCTCAAACTGAGTTGGAGTTTTCTTAAGAGAGAGACAGAGAGAGAGAGGCAGAGAGAGACAGAGACAGAGAGAGACAGAGACAGAGACAGAGACAGAGAGAAACAGAAAGGGAGAGTTTATCTCCCAGCATCTGGAAGCTGACTGAGAAAAGAGATGGAGATTTCCTGAGACCAGAATCTAGTGAAGGCCATCCAGAAGGCCGATATTCCTTCTGGGTCCTAGGGCCAGGTGAACTGCTAGAAGACTGAAGAAGCATGACCAGGATAAGACTTTGTTCATGGCCTGGCTGATCCATGAGTTCCAGATCTGTGCTGGTGTGAGTTGCACTGGACTGTGTTTCTCTAATACCCTGGTGCAACACACCTTTCCTGAAAACTTCCAAATTATCTTTTTAAAAATGTAATAAATTGTATTTGTTTTCTTGTTTATATCATTCATTTTCATGAGATTTTTGAGTTACAAATTTTCTCCCTGTCTTTCCCGTACCCCACCCCCAAAACAGCAATACCACTGTGGAGCCCCTACCCTTGTCTGCTCTCTAACTTTCTGGTAGGGCAGGGAGGGTCTCCCTATCCGAGCCCTTGTATATCTTGATTCCTAGTTCCAGGTATTGCAGAGATTTAAATTCTAGACTCTTTCAGTTCCTCACTTGTCACCCACTCCTGCTGGAAGGACAACCAATTCAATACAGGCTGTGTAAATGTGATTATACGGGTCATTTCCTAGTGGACATATTGTGACAGTGATCATATGTCTCTCCTTCCTATACCTCCCCCCTTGTTCTGTTCTCTACCCTGTCCCTGTCCTTTTATTGAAGTGTGAGCATCCAGCATCCCTCCCCCAGACCCTGCCCTCCCCTCTGTCATCCCCCCTCTTATCCCCATGCCCCCTACACTCTTGTGTGGCATGATGCCCATTTTAGAATTTATGCCACGTCTTCCCTAAGCCAAATTTGATGAGAATAAATGAAAGTATAGTTGTAACAGTTATCCCTTGCCTCTTCCACACGGTATGATTAGCCCCATTTTGTCTCTCCCTGTCTCCTCTCATTCTAGTCCTCTCCCACCTCAGAATTTGCCTTTTAAGGTATCATACCTTCATAATCAATTGATCCTATGCCCTCTATAAACCCATATATACATATGCTCAGATATGTATTCATATGCATATATAGCCTCCTATATAGACATATGTGCGAGTATTAATATTTATACATTTGTATTCCCTGCACCTATCCCCATACTAAGAAAAGTTTCATAAGTTACTATTATCATTTTTCCATATTGGCATGTAAATAATTCAAATTTGATAAGTTTCTTATGATTTCTTTCCCATGTTTACCTTTTCATGCTTCTTGTGTTTGATTGTCAAATTT
>JAQQSW010019425.1:0-11048 GCA_028646575.1 Pseudocheirus occidentalis
AGTTTTTGGAAGACCATTTCTGAGACTTATCTGTAAACCTGAGCAAGTTAATTAACTGCTTATATCCTAGCAATTCTCTAAGACTAGTTTGAAAAGTAGATGCCAATCTGCCCAAGATTCAGTCCCAGTGTTCTCTCACTGGAAGTATGCAATCTCAATTAAATCACGTCTAAACCAAACACAAAGATAATTGTAATTTTGATAAAATACAGAATTAATACTCAGATAAAATTAAAGCACTATTTATTGCATCTCGTTGGAAAGAAAATGCAGGAATTAATGGAGAGATCTCCATTGCACAACCAAAAACTAATTTCTTGATGAATATTACTTGCAGAGTTTGTGGTAAACATAAGCAAAATTTGTGTCAATATCTACTGCAGAGGATGAAGAAATAAAGAAAGTCTACAAAGAACGTGATAATATTTACCAATCAATTTAAAATATTCTTATATGCATGTCAGTTTTAATGGGAAGTTGGATATAAGGGCAGATGAGTAGAATGCATATTAGAAAATATGGTACCAGTATAGCCTAAGGGCTAAAAAACCACACATACCCTTTGACCTAGCAATATCACTACTATGTCAGCATTCTAAAAGATATTTTAAAAACAAACAAAAAAGAACCTGTATGTACAAAAATATTTATAGCAGCTCTTTTCTGGTGGCAAAGATTTGGAAATTGAGGGGATACACAAAAATCAGGAAGGTTGAACAAACTGCGGTATGTGATTATGATGGAATATTATTGTGATATAAGAAATGATGAGTAGCAATTGCTGAGAAAAACCTCAAAGACTTACATGAGCTGATGGAAAGTGAAATGTACTGTGTACAAAGTTACAGCAATATTGTGAGATGATCAGTTGTGAATGATTTAAGTATTCTCAGCATTACAAAAAACCCAAAGATAACTCTGAAGGACTTATATTGAAAATGCTATCCGTGCCCAAAAAAGAACTGACGGTTTTGAATAAAGATTTAAACATACTATTTTTCTTTTTACTTTGTTTTTCTTGACTTGCTTCGTTTTGTCTATGTTTTCTTTCACAACATGGCTATTATGGAAATGTTTGCATGACTACATATGTATACTATGTCAAATTGCCTGCTTTTTCAATAAGGACAGTGGGGAGGGAGGAAGGGAGAAAATATGAAACTAAAAGTTTTAGAAACAAATGCTAAAAATTGTTTTACATGTGACTGGGGAAAAACAAAATACTAGATAAAGAAATTAAAATAAATTATAGTTTAAGAAATTAAAGAGGACAATTATTACATATGTCTCAGAAAATTTATTCTTGTATTCATGAATTGTTTTTGAATAAAAAAGAAAACTGTATTGAACAAAATAATCCCAAAAATCACATACAAAATGAAATTAAATTTTAACAAAAAGGAAGCAGATAATTATGATTGTCATAGAAACAAACCAAGTTAGATCAGTTAGGAAATGGTAATTATCTCCATCAATTTGGAAAAACAGATAAATTTGAGAAAGTACTTCTTACAATAGAAGCAATTTTAATGCAACTTATCAAGAAAAGTTGTTCACTTGTTTGAAAAATTAAGAAATTGTAAAAAGTAAAGAAACTATCTCAGTTTGTACTCTTGTGATGTTTACCCAAATGAAAAGGCTAATAGAGGCTAGGAATACTCCCAGCTTGTGAAAATCTAATCTTGTAAGTACAAAAACAAGCCATTCAGGTGCAACTCCAGTTGAGTAGACTCATTTTTAAAGTATAGTAGAAGTGAATGGTAGGTGATTATGAGCCGTGTTGCTTCAAAACTGAACAAAAAAAAACAGCTAAAAGAAATGGAGTGTAAAATTAACCTGCAGAAACCTTAATGTGAGACACAACTCAACCAGATATTGCTTAGAATATTTATATATAAAACTGGATGGACTTTATAAGGCACATAAGTTAAAGATAAAAGATATTTTCCAGTAATTATGAAGTGACCTAATGTATCAATAATGAGATATTCACAACTCCCATGATGGTTATGAATATGCTGGTATAGTTTTGGATCACAAAATGTAGCAAACTCTCCACGTGGAAGGCAGAACCAAGGTCTTTATTCTAAAACCATAACACTGAGTCCCCAAACCAGAACAAGTCCCAAAACCAGAAAGCCAAAGTCATTATAGTGGTCACAAACTTGATACACATAGTTAATGCAGTGGACACCCACATTCCCAAGCCTTGACAAATAGAACAGGCTCCCTCAAGCAGGGATCCCTTTCAGACTCACCACAGTTTCTCAGTCTGGTCCTTGAAAATTCTCAGTAGAAGCTGCAGAAGGAGGATCTCAGCAAAATGTGCAGTCTCCAGGTGGTAACTGAGAGAATCTGAAGGTCCTCCTGATTATCTCCTTATATACAGTGTAGCTCCTCCCTGTTCAGCCCCTTCCTGTTAAGGTGTGAACTACTCCCAAGGAGTTAACTGGAAGTAAGGAGCTAAGCCTTTACTAGGTGCTAAGTGCCTTTACTAGGTGCCAATAGAAAGGGGCATGGAAGATCTTCTGATTTCATTAACATTACACCTAGCTGGTCAATTCATGAATTAGAGCTTTCACATTTGGACTGTAACATGTGAGAGCTCCAAGTGCTATTGAAAAGAGTAAAAGAGTTAAAACCTAAGCATTAGGAAAAATTGTCTTACACCTTATACCAAGCTAATGTCAAATTGGGTACATGATTTGGACATAAAAGGTGATACTATATGCAAATTAGAGAGCAAGGGATAGTTTACTTGTCAGATCTATGGAGAAGGGGGAAATATTATGGCCAAAGAAGAGATAGAGAAGAGTATGAAATACAAAATGGTCAATATTGATCAAATTAAATTAAAAATGTTTTGCACAATAAAAGCCAATTCAATCAAGATTAGAAGGGATGTAGAAAGCTAGGAAAACATCCTCAAATATATACAGAACTGAGTCAAATTTAGAATAAAAGTAATTCCCTAATTGATGAATGGTCAAAGTATATTCATAGGCAGTTTTTAAATGAAGAAATTAAAGCTATCTATAATCATATGAAAAATTATTTAAATCACTATTGATTAGAGAAATGTCAATTAAAACATTTATGAGAAACATCCTCCCACTTATCTGATAGGCTATAATGGAAAAAAGAAAAATTATCAGTGTTGGAGAAGATACATGAAAACTAGAACACTAATTCATTGTTGGTGGAGTTGTGAACTGATCCAGATGTTCTACAGCACTTTCCATACACTTTGATCCAGAAATACCTCTTCTAAGACTGTATCCCAATGAGATTTCACAAAAAAGGGAAGGACCCACACACACACAAAAATATTTATAGCAGCTCTTTTTGTGGTGGTCAAGAATTGGAAATTGATGGAATGCCCACCCACTGGGGAATGGCTTAGCAAGTTGTGGTATATGAATGTAATAGAATACTATTGCTCAATAAAAAATGATGAGCAGGTGGATTTCAGAAAAAAAAAACCTGGAAAGACTCCAATGAACTAATATGGAGTGAAGTTAGCAGAACCATGAGAATATCATACATACTAACAGCCACATTGTCTGATGTCCAACTTTGATAGACTGAGTTCTTCTTAGGAATGTACTGATCTAAAACATTCCAAAAGATTAAAAAATGTTATCTACATCCAGAGATAGAACTATAGAGTCTGAATGCAGATCATACTGTACTATTTTCTCTCTTTTTGTTGTTTTTTCTTTCTCATGATGTTTCCTTTTTGTTCTGATTTTTTCACAACATGAGTAATATGGAAAATTTTTGTATGATTGTACATATATGTTCTAAATTAGATTGGATGCTTTCTTGAGGAAAGGGAGAGAAAGTAGAGGGGGAAATTTAGAACTCAAAATAATATAAAACTGAATATTGAAAATGAAGGCTAGGGGACATAGCCAAGATGGTGGCATAGAAGCAATAAGGTTCCACAGCTCCCACATAGCCATCTCAAATACCCATAAAATATGACTCTAAACAAATTTTATGGCCCCAAACCTCACAAAAATGTAGACAAACACTTCTCCCACTGAAGGTAGCTCAGCAGGAAGGGCTGATCCCAGCACACTGAGAGCCAAAACCAGCCCAGCTTGAAACCACAGCTTGGCCCCAGGACAACTAGGACAAACCGCCACTGGAGCCTTCAAGACAGTGAAATAGCAGCAGCTGTGGAAGTTTCCAGAATTATCAAGCCATAAGAAACAAAAACAAAGTGAAAGGTCAGTGGAGACATTGACTTAAATTCTAGGAAGAAAAGTGGTCTGGCTGAAATGCCTCCAGGGCAAGGAATCAGCAGAAGTGGCAGGCATACAGTGGCTTCCACGTGGCTGCTTCAAAAACTATCAGCCTGCAGACTACAGGGGGGGGGCAAGCAATCTTTCAGAGGCTAAATGCTCTTGCATTGAGTAGCCTGGATCCAGATTGTGGTCTTGGGTGGTGGCCCTGGGGTGCATTTTAAGTGAGCCAAATTGCTGGAGGTTGCAGTGGCCTCCAAATAGCTCCAGCAACTGTGAAAAGCCCAGCAATTTGGGGCAGAGCTTTCTGCTCTGGAAGCAAAGTTTCGCAGAGCTAAAAAATCAAGTACTTTCCTGGCAACATGAGCAGGCAAAGGAAGCAAAGTAAGAACATTAATGGAACTTTGGATTCCTTCTTTGGGGAAAAAGGGGATCAAGGCATGGAACAGAAGGAAAACAACACAGTTGGAACTCCCACAACAAAAACTTCCAAGAAGCATGAAGATTGCCTATAAGCCAAAAAGCATCTTAAGAAGGATTTTGAAAACCAAATAAGAGACGTGAAGGAAAAATTAGGAAGAGAAATGAGAATGATGCAAAAAAATCGTGAAAAGAGAGTCAACAACCTGCCTTAAGAAAATAATAGCTTAAAAAATAGATTAAGTCAAAGGCAGAGCCAAGATGGTGGCATAAGAAAAAGCAAGGTTTTGCAGCTCCCACATAGCCACCATAACTACCCATAAAACATGACTCTAAATAAACTTTAATGCTCCCAAACTCACAAAAATAGAGAAAACACATCTCTTGCAGAAGGAACCTCAGCAGGTGGGTCTCATCACAGCAGACTGCGAGCCGAAACCAGCCCAGCCTGAAATTGCAGCATGTCCCCAGAGAGGTCAGGAGGAGCCACAGCTAGAGTCACAGGACAGCAGATTGGAGCCACCTGTGGCAATTTCCAGATTTATCAAGGCAGAAGAAATAAGGACCAAGAGAAAGGTCAGTGGGATTCAGCTAAATTTGAGGAAGAAAATAAGTCTGGCTGAACTGCCCCCAGGGCAAGGAAGGAAAGGAAGCAGCACAAGCACAACAAGGGGCAGCCACCTCCACCCAGTTACTTCAGAGTTCCTGGTCTGCAGATTGCATGGGGGTCAAGGCAATTGATCAGCAGCCAAGGGCTCTTACGTTGCAGGGCCTGGATAAGGATCCTGGTAATGGGTGGTGATCCTGGGGTGTGCTTTCATCGGGCCAAAGGTGGTAGGGGAGGCAGCACCCCCCTAATAGCTCTGGAAGCTGTGAAAACCCCAGAAATTTGAGACAGAGCTTTCTCCCCTGGAAGCAGAGTTCCACAGATCTAAAAAATGAAACAATTAATTGACTGGCCAATATGAGTAGGAAAAAGAAGCAAAGTAAGAACAATAACCTAACTCTAGAATCCTTTTTTGGAGACAAAAAGAATCAAAGCATGGAATGGGAGGAAGACAACACAGTCAGAGCTCCCACACCAAATGCTTCCAAGAAACATGAAGATTCCCTATATGCCATAGATTGACTTAAGAAGGATTTTGAAAACCAAATAAGAGAAGTAGAGGAAAAATTGGGAAGAGAAATGAGAATGATACAAGAAAATCATGAAAAGAGAGTCAACAAACTGACTGAAGAAAATAACAACTTAAAGAAAAAATTGACTCAAATGGTAAAAGAGGCCCAAAAGACAATGAGGAGAAGAGTGTCTTATAAAGTCAAATTTGCCAGATGGAAAAACAATCTCAAAAGCTCACTGAAGAGAATAATTCCTTCAGAATTAGAGTGGAGCAAATGGAAGCAAATGACTTTATGAGGAATCAAGATACTATTAAACAGATCCAAAGAAATGAAAAAAATAGAAGGTAATGTGAAATATCTTCTTGAAAAAACCACTGACCTGCAAAATAGATGCAAGAGAGATAATTTGAAAATTATTGGTTTACCTGAAACCATGACCAAAAAAAAGAACATAGAAAACATCCTTCAAGAAATTCTCAAGGAAAATCGCCCTGGTATTTTAAAACCAGAGGGCAAAATAGAACTTAAAAAAATTCACCAATCACCTCTAGAAAAAGATCCCCAAAAGAAAACTCCTAGGAATGTTATAGCCAGGTTCTGGAGTCCCCAGATCAAGGAGAAAATATTACAAGCTGCCAAGAAGAAACAATTTGAATATTGTGGAAACACAATTAGGATAACCATGATTTAGCAGCTTCAACATTAAGGGACCAAAGGGCCTGGAGTATGATATTCTGGAGATCAAGGGAGGTTCAATTATAACAAAGAATCACCTACCCAGCAAAATTGAGTGTAATGTTCCAGGGCAAAATATGGTCATTCACTGAGGTGGAGGACTTTCAAGCATTCTTGCTGAAAAAACCAGAACTGAAAAGAAAATTTGACATTCAAATACAAGAAGCATGAGAAGGTAAACATGGAAAAGTAATCATAAGGAACTTATCAAAGTTTAACTATTTATATGCCAACATGGAAAAATGATAAGTGTAACTTATTGAACTTTTCTCAGTATGAGGATAGGTGAAGGGAATACATATACATACACATATATCTATATAGGAGGTTTATATATGCATGCAAACACATATCTGAATATGTGTATATATGAGTATATACAGGGCACAGGATCAATTTAGTAGGAAGGGATGATACTCTAAATGGTGAAATTCTGAGGTGGGAGAGGAGTAGAATGAGAGGAGATAGGAGAGACAAAATCAGGTTAATCATCTCATAAAGAAGAGGCAAGGTATACTTGTTACAATGGAGGGGAAGAATAGGAGGGCAAAAGGGAAAGGGTCAACCTTAATCTCATTGAATTTGGCTTAGGGAAGGTATGACATAAACTCTAAACTTGGTAACTTGCCTCACAAGGTGGGGGGAGGGGATGAGAGGTGGGATGATGGAGGGGAGGGCAGGTTTGGGTGGAGGATTTCTGGAAGCACACACTTCTGTAAAGACACAGGGACAGGGGCAGGGTAGAAAACAGAACAAGAGGGGATAGGAAGGAGGGACATATAATCAGTCTTTCACAATATGCCCACTGTGGAGATGTTCTGTGTACCGTATTTAATTATTCAATTGCTTTTCCTTCCAGTGGGAGTAGGTGATGATGGAGGAAGGGAAAGAATCTAGAATTTAAAGTTCTATAATCAAATGTTAAAAACATATATATGTGTGTACACAGATAGATAGATAGATAGATAGACAGATAGACAGATAATTATTATTATTAACTATATCCAATTGGGAATTAAGATATATAGGCACTGGGGTAGGGAGGTCCATCCTGCTCTACCAGAAAGTCAGAGGGATGAGGGATAGGACATAAGAGAGAGCAGATTGGGGAGGGGCTATACAGTGGGATGGCTGTTTTGAGGTGTTTGGTAGGGGAAAGATGGAGAAAAATTTGTTAACTCAAAATCTTGTGGAAATGAATGATTTGTACAAAAAATAAATTAATTAATTTATACAAAAAAAGAAAATGACACCTAAATGAATGAATGAATTTAATTTTAAAAACTTATCAGTCCTACTGTATTCTAATGAATGGTATAGGGGATAGTTTCAGAAAAACCTGAGAAGTTTCATATGAATTGATCTAGAGTAAATTGAGAAGAAACAGAACAATTTATATAATGTCAGTATTGTAACCACAACTTGAAAGTTTTAAAAACTCTGTTAAATATAATGACTAAATATTATAATTCCAGAGAACTCATAGTTAAACAGGCTACCACCTTCTTGATAAGAAGGGGATAGACTCAGCAAAGATGGATATTTATTTTTTATTCTTTAGACATGGTAAATGTCTATTGTTTTGTTTTCTTTTGTTGTTTACTATTCATGTTCACAAAAAGATATTTTGTTTTTCTTGCTTTCAAACATTAGGGGAAGGGGGAGGAAGAGAAGGCAGGTATCCATTACAAATGAATTAACAAAATTGTCATATTAGGCTAGAATTTGGAATCTCAACTGACAATGTTGAATACTTGTCTATTTTCAAAGATAATTTGGAATAAGCTAGAAATATGCTTAATTATATGAACATTTATGCATAATGAATTATAGGTGAGATCACTATCATTACATAAAAGAATATTATCTTGCAATGACTTCCTAAGAAAAACTTGAAAAATATTTAATCAAAGTATCTGTTTATAATCTGAATATTTCTATAGTAATCAGGGTCAATATCCCAATTATTCAAGATTTTTATTGACAACACACCAGATGCTAAAAGCAATATTTTTAAATGCTCACGATAGAGTGACTGTCTCCAATGACTGGCAGAAATATACCAAAAAAATTTATGAATATTCATCTGTCTATTATATATACCTACATATGAATATATGTCAATATTACATGATGTGTATATATATGTATGTGTGTATATATATATATACATATATATAAAACTGTATCCATGTGGATATAGCATTTGATATTTTATATGCATGCCATTTATACCATTGATATATGCCCCCTGTGCATATGTGTACTGTACATCCTTGCTCTTTCCCTATTGATAGCATAGTAAACTTCTGGAGAGTTTATGTCATGTAAACTTGGGAGAAGCTTTTATTAGTAAATTTGTTATACTTTTAGGCCAATTTTATTTTGCATGAACAAATATTTCCTTGGACTTATAGGTAAAAGGAAGCTTATTTATCAGGATTCATAAGCTATACTTTTGAGTGAGTTCTTACCATCCATACAATATCTTGAATCCAGAGTGACTTTTCTGAGTGATCCATATGCTAGAGAATTCTAAGAGTCTATGTTAAAAGCCAGGCAAAAAAATAAGTATATTGTACAAGGCTTAAAGTTTATTGGGAACAGGCATTTTGCCATATTATACACATGTATGTATTAACATTCATATTTATGTATGCACACAGTGTGTGTGTGTGTGTGTGTGTAAAGTGAAGGAAAGGGATATTTCAGTAGCTTATGTGGTGTGATCAGGAATCATAGGGGCATTTAGACAGTACATGTACAACAAGAATATATTCAAGGTCAGTGAAATGCCTATCTCCAAAACCTTAGGGCTTCTGATGTCTTTTCTCAAGTGGTTCCATCACACTGTTCTTTTCTGTTCAATGGTGTGTTCAAGATTTGTACTGAGGTTTCTGTTAAAAATTGGAAGAATAAAAAAGAATTAGCCTGCCTTATCATTGAATCAAGGTATCTTTTTTTGGTTAGCACTTTACATTTTTGTGATAAAGCTAAAAGTTTTATCTTTCAAGCACATTATTTATTAATACAATAACTCTGTGAGGCATACAGGGGAGATGTTATTTTATGAGTTGAGAAAATTGAACAACATCAAAGTGACTCTGTTTTTGCTTTTGATTTTGATCAATTTTATGTAAACAAAAATTTTAACACTCATTAAAAAAATTTGAATTCCAAATTTTCTCCCTCACCTCTCTTTGAAAAGGCAATCAATTTGATATAGATCCTAAAAGTGTAGTCAAGCAAAACATTTCCATATTAGTCATGTTGCAAAAGAAAATGCAGAGCAAAAAAAGAAAAACACAAGAATAATAAAAATAAACTTTAAAAGTGTTATTCAATCTGCATTTAGACTCTGTTATTTTTTTCTGGAGGTAGACA
The DNA here is from genome assembly GCA_028646575.1 of Pseudocheirus occidentalis. Taxonomy (NCBI): domain Eukaryota; kingdom Metazoa; phylum Chordata; class Mammalia; order Diprotodontia; family Pseudocheiridae; genus Pseudocheirus; species Pseudocheirus occidentalis. The sequence goes on from JAQQSW010019425.1 coordinate 9,912, forward strand.
GTATTTTCCATCTTAAGTCCTTGAAAACAGTTTAGGATTATTGTTTCCTGAGAATAGTTAAGTCATTTGTTCTCTGTACAATATTAACATTACTTTGTTCAATGTTCTCTTGATTCTGCTCATTTCAACCAGATTTTTAAAAAAATTATCCTGGTCTTTATTTCTTAGAGCACAAAAGTGGTGGATCATAATCATATACCATAATTTATTTCCACAATTGATGGGCATTCCCTCAGTTTCCAATATTTTGCCACCACAAAAGATGTTATTAAAATGTTTGTCCATATATTTCCATTTCCCCTTATCTCTGTGGGGGGGGGCAGACCAAGTAGTGACATTGCTAGTTCAAAGAATATGAACAGTTTGATAGTCCTTTGTACATAACTGCAAATTGCACTGCAGAATGCTTAGATTAATTCACAACTCTACCAAAGGAGCATTAGTGTCCCATATTTTTTTTTACATCACTTAAAACATTGTCCTTTTTCTGTAATATTAGCCAATCTATATAGGAGTGAGGTTGTACCTTAGAGTAGTATTAATTTGCATTTTTCTAATAAGTAGGTATTTAAAGCACTGTGTGTTATTAAAGGTACCTTTGATTTCATCTTCTGAAAATTGCATGATATTATCCTGACAAATATGACATGTAAAATAAACCATGCTCCCTTTAGTTGCTTATTTTTTTATTCAATTGATATGATCAATTATGCTGATTTTTTCCTAATATTGAACCAGCCTTGTGTAGCAGCAAGCACCCTAGCGTACCTAGGGAAGCTGCAAGCACAGGTTCTTAGATCTGCTTTTCTAAAGGAAAGCAACTCAAAGTGGGTTAACAATTTTCTTTACTCAAAGAAACATATCATTTACCTAGTTCAGAGGGAAAAGACAGCACCCTGAACTCCAGAGAATAAAAACCCAAGTTACACGCACAAGTTACAAACAGACCAAGAAGCAGATCAGCAGATGGCCTTCCAACCATCTGACCATCACATCCATTACTTATTCAAGTTACCAGAGAGAGAAGCATCAACATCTTGATTTTTCAAAGCTGGGGGGCTCAATGGCTTTCCAGAGTCTCATCTGGTCAAATCACACAACTCTTCTCAAAGTGAGCCCCAAAGTAAAGCCTCACAT
>JAQQSW010019426.1:0-11048 GCA_028646575.1 Pseudocheirus occidentalis
TTTCTGTCTTGTGGAGAGTTTTGGAGCTTGAAAATCTGTTTAGCGTCCCATTTTCTGAGTTTTTTAGTGTGTTTGTGTGGGAGCTGCGGTGCTTTGCTGCTTCTACGCCGCCATCTTGGCTCCGCCGGCATATTCATATTCAGTGCTGTGTCAGTACTGTGAATATTGCCTTGATGATACAGCCTCTAGACCCACTTGGCCTAGTCATCAAGAAATGAAATATTTTCTACAGGATGAAGACAAGATGAAGGGACATATCAAAGGTTTTGGCCTAAATACGGAGCTAGGAATTCTACTATTAGCACTAAATTTCTTTTAAATGCATATGATCCTCTCTATACTCCTCTTTTAAGACAAATCCTTTCGAGGGAAGAGAGAGCCTATTGAGCTATGATGACAGTTTATGATAACATATGTTATATATGATAATAGTTATTCAAACCTGAATATTATTAGTTTTACCATCAGCCTCCATCTGGGGCAAAGAGATGTGTGGTATAGAGGTAAAAGTGGGAGACCTTGAATTAGAAGGCATAGCATTAAACCCTGACTCAGCTACTTTTTATCTGTGTGACTACGGCAAGACATATCCCCTTTCTGGGCCCCATTTTCTTTACATGTTAAGTGTAGATAATAATAAACTACATCATCGCCAGAGGTGTGGTTTAAAAAAAGTATTTTGTAAATTTTAAAATATTATAAAAGTATGAGTCAATATTATAACCAATGTCATCTGGCAAAATGTTAAGTACTTGAGAGTAGAGAGCTTTTTTCATTGTTTCTTTGAAATTTCAGTGTCTAGAACAATATCAGTCACACAGTAGGTGCCTAATAATGCTTGTTAAATTCAATGAACAGTCTTGGTTCTCACACTGACAAGAGTTACATGACTTTTGGCAAAACATTTCCCTTCTCTGGGCCTCAATTTCTCATCTGAATTGGGCCAATAATCCTTGGTCTCTCTCATAGATCTGTTGGGAAAGAATGGGAGGTATTTTGCAAATTATTAAACTCTTTAAAATATTAGAAATTAAAATATTCATGATTGGTTGAAACTTTGAGTGAGCAACTGGAAGCGTAGAATTTTGGAGCATAGGTCACTATGGGGGACCCTGAGAAGCTGAAGACACTAGATGCTCACAGTAGAAGAAAGGAGAAGGCACTAGGAAGGGGCCTAAAGGTGAGGTGATGGATGAGGGAGATTTACCTCACACTCAAAATCTTCTTCGAACTGGCCCCAACTTACCTTTGCAGCTTTATCTCATTTGCCTTCACTTCCCTTATATGTACTCCGTCTTTGAACCATATTGGTCTTTCCATCCTTCTCACCTATCAGGCTTATCTAATCCTCCATGGCTAAGTCTCATTGTCATAGACGAGTCAGGAGTGGTTATGACAGACCCAGTCCATGACCATACCAATGGGTAATAACCAAGCTGTAGCAAGTCATACAGACTGACCCCATAAGAAGTCAAAGCTTTAAGGGAGTCACTTCAACGCCTATCAGTTCTTTAAAGCATATTTCCAACATCATTGGCTGTAGAGGTTTTTCCTTCCCCTCCTCCTCAGTTGGTAAGAATCTTCCTCTCTTAAGGACTAGAAACTACAGCAGAACAGGAGGAAGTAATACAGTCCACAATTATTCCAATAAAGATCCAAGAAGGGGCCAGAGTGAGTAGGGACAGGAAATATAAGAAAAAACAAACCACAGTGGGTCATTTTTTTCTAACCCAAGATGACAAATTCAGCCCTCAGGCATGTGACCAGGTCAGGAATTGTGGAACAGGGTTAGGTCTGTAGCTCTGTTCCTTTGACCCCAGAAAGGGATCTCAATTCAGCCTCTGGGCTCTTGCCTGGGTTAGGCCCACAGCTCTATTCTGAACCTGCAAAGCCAAAAAGCATAAGGGACAGGAGCTGGGGGCAGGAATTGTATACTGGAAGTCACTGAGAGATTTTTATTAATGATTTGAATAAATGCATAAATGGATACTCACCAGATTTACAGATGACATAAAATAAAGAGGGAGAGTTAGCACATCAGATGCTAGAGAATCCAACAAATTCCCTTCAGATTAGAATGATAGGCTAAACCAGAGAGGATTCTGGAAAGATGCAGGAGTAGGTCAGAAAACTTTTGGCTCACGAAATTTCCTCCACAAAAAAACAAAAACAAAACAACCATCACCTCAGAATGAATGTAGAGTAGCAGAAGGAAACAGGAGCCAGGGTAAAGCAGTTGTCCTCCTAAGACAACTTGAGAAGACCCCAGGAAAAACTCAGCCTTCAGGGGCAAAGGTCTGGACCCAGTGAAGTACAAACACCTCCAGGCTGACTGCAGAATCACAAACAACAAGCCATGAGACAGCTGGGATTCGGAGGCAGCCTCAGCCTCAGCCTCAGCCTCAGACACTTTTACCTCCTGCACTGTGTAAGACTTTGGATGGCTGAGTTAGAAGACTAAAGGATCTTCTGCTGTCAAGGGATGCCGAGACAGTTGTGCTGACCTGACACATCCCTGCAGGCTATGGCTGCAGGGACAGAGGTAGCAAATGCCTGGAGAGCCTGCTGGCTGTGGGCACTTCCAGGAGAGTAGAATCCCCGGTTTCAGTTCCAGGGGAGAGACGACAGCCTCCAGAAGGAACCACAGGGAGCAAGAACATTTGCAGGACAATGCAGCTGGGGCCCTAGCTGGGGCCTGGGGTAGAGAGGAGTACACAAGGCTGGGTCCCAGGACAGAGCCCAAGAAAGAACAGTAGGAAGAACCTGAGAGTTGGAGCATCATTCCCTACAGCTTGGGACTAGAATTTGACTATGTTAATAACTGCTCAGAATAAAATAAAACAAAATAAAAGTAAACACGAATATACAAAGGAGAAAGAACCCAATCATAGAGAGGTACTCAGGGGATAGAGATCTCGGTCCATATTCAGAGGGAGGTAATGGAGCTAAAAAATAAAAAGCTACTCCTTTTTCAATGAAAAACATCAAATGATCCTAAGGCCAAAAACAGTTTTTGGAAGAACTTAAAAATGTCTTTAAAAATCAAATAAGGGGCGGCTAGGTGGCGCAGTGAATAGAGCACCGGCCCTGGAGTCAGGAGTACCTGAGTTCAAATCCGGCCTCAGACACTTAACACACACAAAAAAAAAAACTAGCCGTGTGACCTTGGGCAAGTCGCTTAACGCCAACTGCCCTCCAAAAATCAAAAAAAAAAAAATCAAATAAGAGAGGTCAAGGAAAAATTAAAAGAAGAAAAGAGGGAACAATTCAAGAAAATCAAGAAAATTATGAAAAGAAAGTCAACCAGCTGTAAAGAATCAGAAGCTTAAGGAAGAAAATAATTCCTTGAAAATCAGAATTGGGCAAGGGGAAACTAATGATGTTATAAGACATCAAGAAATACAAAACAAAATCAAAAGAATGAAAAAATTGAAGAGAATGTGAAATATCTCATCAGAAAAATAGCTGATCTGGAGAATAGATTGAAGAGAGACAATATAAGGATAGTTGGACTACCTGAAAGGTATAATAATAAAATTTTTAAAAATCTTGGTACAATATTACAAGAAATTATCAAGGAAAATTTCCCTGAAGTTCTAGAACATGAAGCAAAGCAGAAATAGAAAAAATCCACCAACCACCACCTGAAAGAGATCCCAGATGAAAACTTATAGGAATATCATAGCCAAACTTCAAAGCTCCCAAGCTAAGGAGAAACTATTGCAAGCAACAAGGCAAAAACCAATTTAAATGTTATGGAGCTACAATAAAGATTATACAAGACTTAGCAGCTACTATGTTTAAGAACCATAGATCTTAGAATACTTCTTTTCATAGTGCAAAAGAGCCGGCATTACAGCCAAGGGTAACTTATCCAGTAAAGTTAAATACAATACTGAATGAAAAAAAAGACATTTAACAAACTGAAAGACTTTCAGGTATTTATGACAAAAACAGCAGAACTTAATAGAAAATTTGGCTTATAATATCTGGAAGATAAGGTAAACAAACATTAAAAACCAATTAAAAGTGTTTCAATAAGGTCAAATTGTTTACTTCTTATATGTGAAAATATTATCAGTACTCTTATGACTGTCATTATTTGGGCAGTTTGAAAGAAAGTCTTGGGATGAGCTGTGTATGATGGAGTGATCCTAAAAAAATAAAACTGTGTAGGGAGAGATAATAAGGATTAATTGTCTCATATAAATGGGGCCTGAAGGTAAGAACTGATATAGAAGAAGCAAGGAGGTTGGAGAGAGTGGGTAGTGTTGGAACCTTACTCTCATCAGGAATGGGTTAAAGAGAACATATAGGGTACCCCCTTGAAGGGTATAAAAGTCTTCTAAATTCAGAAATAAATAAGAAGACTAGGGGATAGGATAGGAGAGAGGATAAGGGAAAGACTCTTAGAGGACTGGATAGGTTAAGGAATAGGAAGGCAAAATTGCAGAAATAAATTAGAGGAGTAAAAAGAGAGGGTAAATAGAGTGAGAAAGATGGTAGGGAAAAAATCGGAAGGTTGGAAATAGACAAGAAATAATTATAGCTTAGAATATGAATAGGATGAATTTAGCCACAAAATAGAAATTAATAACAGATTAAAAATTTGAATTCAACAATATGTTGCTTTCAGGAAACACAATAAAAATGAAAAATACACACACACAAATAAAAGACTGGAGCAGAATTTATTATATAAAAAAGTAAGGGCAATAATAATGATCTCAAAGTTAACGCTAAAACAGATTTAATTAAAAAAGAAAGATGGGGAAATTACACTATGTTTCACCAATATTATTCAATTTTATTTTAGACCATTTCAAATAACTAGACAGCATAAAATACCTGAGTGTACCTGCCAAAACAGACAGTGGAAGTTCATGAACATAAACATAAAATACGTTTTATACAAATAAAGTCAGATCTCAATAACTGGAGTAATATTTACTGTTCATGAGTAGGTAAAGCCAATAAAATAAAAATGGCAATTTTACCTAACCAATCTCTATTTATTAAATGTCATCCCAATTAAATCACTAAAAAAAAATCTTACTGAGTTAGAAAAATAGTAGCAAAGTTCATTTGAAAGGACAAAAGTTCAGAAATTTCAAAGAAACCAGGAAAAAGAGATGTAAAGAAAGGAGATTCAGCAATATCAGACCTTAAACTATATTATAAGGTAAGAACATTGTTGAAGTGTAAAATGGATAATTTTGATTATTTTAAATTAAAATTTTCTTGTACAAATAAAACCAATTTAGCCAAAAATATAAAGAATTAAGAAAATTGGGAAACTTTCATAAACAGTCTCTCAGACAGGTTGTGATTGTTATGGAATACTGCTGTAGTGAAGGGAATGATGAGTTGTTTGATTTAGAAAAACACAAAAAGACTTGGATCGATGAAGGAAGATGATATCCATCTCCAAAGAAACAGAAGACAAGTGGAAATACACATACTGTGATCTTACATATATAAGTATGAATGTATATGTGTGTAGATGTGACTGTTTATAAATATCTCTCTATATATGTACCTATGTATGTATGTGTGTATATATAAACATATAGATCTATATACATTTAATTGTAGCCTTCTTTATGGCAGGGGAAGGGAGGGAAAAAATAAGGTAAAAAGTGCACAGCAGAGAATAAAAGAAAAGAAAACCTAGAAGGAACCAAAGAAAAACTGGGTAGCTTTGAAAACAGTGTAGTATTTATTATGCAGGTTTTCTTGAAATGGACAATTATTGTTTTATACTGAATCCTCTCTTATGTTCTGCTGTGTATATGGAAATGTTGCCTTTCTTTTCTCATTTTGTATTTAAATTTAAAATGAATAAAGAAATTTACAAAAAAAGAATGACAGACTAAATAAAATAAAATGAAATTTAATAGAGAAGAATGTAGAGTGCAACATTTGACTGCAAAGCTTGCCCACATAAGAGCAGAATGAAGAAAGTTTGCTGAGATGACTACATGAGACAAGGATCTGGGGGGCTTAATAGATTTGTAAACTCCAAATAAGCCAACAGCAGCCAAAAGCTGCTTTAGGAGAGAGGTAGTATCTAAAGGGGCACAAGATAGTCTTATTAAATTCTGTCCTGTCCTGTTTCCTCCCCATAAAGGACTATTAGGAATAAACTGATTGTAGGAGAATGCCAGATTTTTCACGGTGAAAATCATTTCTCTAAATCCATGGTCCAGGCCTGCTGCTCCTAACTACCCTCACCCCCGATCACATAGATTCTGAAATTCCAGAAGGAAAGTTTACTCCACTTACCATGTAGAGAAAGATGTCACTCTCAGCTCCCAGTCCCTCGCGCCAGGCCAGTGTGCTGAACAGTTCCTTCCGAAAGCCCCACTTGAATAATATGGCAAGACGCATGAATGTGGACTTAGTCTTCTGCCAGGAAAAAGCAAAGAAATATCATGTCAGAGCCCTGGTTTTCAGACCTTGCCATAGTCTCACCCCTAACCCTACCACCTTGGAGACTCTGGGGCCACTTCCCACAATCCCTATCACCTCCCTAAGCACACTTGAATAACAAACAAACAATGCAAAGGTTTATATGACAAAAGTATTACCACAAGACACCAAGTGATTGTTGGGAGCCTGATTTATTAGGTCTCCCTTCAGGTACAGGAGGGGATTCTAATGGATGACTGGGGGAGCAGGAAGAAAGAAGAACACAGGAAGGGGAGGAAGCTGGCTCCCTCAAGTCAAAGAGCCTCTGTGACCAGTCCCAGCTCTATAGCTCTGGTTTCCACAACCCCTCCCCCTTTCATAATCTCCCATTACTCTCTCTCTCTCTCTCTCTCTCTCTCTCTCTCTCATGACCTTCTACTTCCCATTGCTCAAGCAAAAGTCTACTCAGTATCCCTTAGGAACTCTTCCCTTAGTATTCTGACCCACCATAATGACTCCCATGTACAGACTCCTTGAGTAGATGACGAACATTTTGAATTTTTGCCATATATGATATTGTAAAATGAGCTGGAGAAGGAAATGGCAAACTATTCTAGTATCTTTGCCAAGAAAACCCCAGATGGGGTCACAAAGTGTCAGGCACAACTGAAACAACTGAACAACCACAAAATATATAATGTACCTTTTCTCAGTTGCCTGTGGGTGAGTGAATCTTCTCTTCCCATGTAAGCTTTGAATTATCTCAGCGACAGAGGTTTTGTTTCCTCCTCTTTCTATCTCCCTCACAGAGTAGCTGAGCCACAAGTTTGCTCATAAGAGGTTCCCAGAAAGTCCCAGGTGAATGACCCATTCTTACCACCACAACCTCTGGGCATGGGTCAGCCAGATGGAAGAGGAGAGGAACCAGGCACTGAAAAGCATGCCTCTTCAATTGTTGATTATACTTCTTCCCACCACTATAGATCACATCTCCGTAGAGGAAGATGGCTTCTCCTCGAACCTTTTCTCTCTCCTGTGGAGGACAAAACCACTTAAGCTGGACATTGAGTTTGAGAGGGCAAAGATGCCATCTCTGGACTTTGAACTTAATTTAGGACTAACAGTTAGGATTTATCTCTTTCTGGGTGTTGGGAAAACAAAACTGATTTACAATTGTGGTTAGGCAATGATTTGTGGGGAAAAGATAGGAGGGTTTGAGAAGACTGCAAGTTATGAGTCAACGGTGGGACATGGCAGCTGAAAAATAATGCAATCATAGACAGAAATGGAAGTAATAGTTTGACTGTTTGCCTTGTTCAGGGCATGGCTAGAGAATTGTGGACACCAAATTTTAGGAAGAACATTGATAAGGTTAAGCATGTCCAGAGAAGTGTTAACAATACCGGGATGGGACTGGAAACCAAGCCATAGAAGATATTTAGCTGTGAGAAAGAAGAAATCTTGGGATCATGATAGCTGTCTTCAAATTATTAGAAATGTAGAAAAGGGGATGTTATTTCATTTGGCTCCAGAGAAAAGTACTAGGACAAATGGGTATACAGCTATGTTCTGATGAGTACGAATAATAAATCCTGTGAAGTGGTCACACATACTCAAATTTGTGCTATTCAAAGTTATAATTATGTAAATTATGGTAATTTCTTCTAGCTTCCATGGAAATGGTGAAAAGTAGACTTCAGCTCCTTTTAACAATCTCTCCCTCTGAAAACATCTACTAACCCTTTCCTTGGATTTCTTCATTGCATATTTCTTGCTTTCCTTTTAAGAATGTTTATTTCTATATAACTTTCCTTTCTCATAGATTGTAATATTCTTGAGAACAGGGTTTACAAGAGCCTATCTAACCTCACATAGGGCCCTACACACAGTAGGAGGTTTATAGATACTCCCCTATACAAAACTGCATCTTTTTCAGCTCCTAGCACAGTAGCTTGTTTTAATAAAGGACAAGCAGATGGTCACATCCTCACTGATTTGTTTGAGGTCTGAGTTGGTGTTTGCATTCAGAGTGTGGCTGTGACTCCATGAAAAGATAAGAAAGGAATGGACCACGCGGTACCCAGGATCCATGTGGCCACTGGGGAAGCTAGGGATTTGAATGGTGGTCATTATGGGAATAGCAGATTGTGACCTAGAAAATACTCTGTGACAAAAGGGTACACATTGCCTGCTAACTTTGAGCCCAAAATTAGTTGGGGATGGGGGAATCTACTTACTAATAAAGCCTTGGGTGTGACTGTAGATAATGGCATGAGATGGATGTGGACCTATTTGAAAGATTGGACTCAAAGAACAATCAAGAATTGTTTGACACCTACTAGGAAAGTAGAGTGTTCCAGAATCTTTGCATAGCTACATTGCCGTTTAATAATTTTACCAATAACTTGGACAGGTGAATGGATGACATCCTTATCAAAGTTTTAATTGACAGCAAGGAAATGTTAACTTACTAGAAATATAGACAGAACCTCTCCCTCCCCCCAGATCTTTACAAGCTAGAACACTGGGTTGAATCTAACAAGATAAAATTTAATAGGAATATATATTCTTGCAATCTTTTAAGAGACAAGCTTCAAAAATACAAGATGGGGAAGGTATGGTTAGAAAATGTTTTGTTTGAAAAAGACCTGGAGGTTTTAATGACTGCAAGCTCAACATGAGCTAATTAGATGAGGTGTCAGTAAAATAACTCATAAAATTTTAAGTTTAGAAAAAAAGTAAAGCTTCCAAGAATGAGGAGATAATAGGCCCATTGGGCTTGCTCTGTCATGGTCATAACACATCTGGACTAGGGAGTCATTTTATAATTCATTCAATAAAGATTTGTCATTGTTCAGTTATTACAATTATGTCTGACTCTGTGACCCTATTGGGGGTTTTCTTGGCAGAGATACTGGAGTGGTTTGTCATTTTCTTCTCCAGCTTATTTTACAGATGAGGAAACTGAGGCAAACAGGGTTAAGTGACTTGCCCAGGGTCACACAGCTAGTAAATGATTGAGGTCAAATTTGAACTCTGATCTCTGACTCCAAGCCCAGCACTCTATCTATTGTACCACCTATGTACCCTCTATAAGCATAGCCTCCTAACTGATATCACTGCCTCAGCTTCCTACCCTTTCCAATTCATCCTCACCATAGTTGCCAAAGTGGGTTTCCTGAAGTACAAGTCTAACCATGTTTTATTCCCTTACTCAGTAAACTCTAATGATTTCTACTTGCCTCTAGGATCAAATAGCATTTTATGATTTATGATCTTTCACAAGCTGGGCTCTAACCTACCTTTCTAAGCATATTACTTATATATGACTCCCCTTTCCACATTCTGTGGTCCAATAAACTGGCCTTCTGCAGCTCCTCACACGTGGCACCCCATCCCCCAACTTTGGGTCTTTGCACTTACTGTACCTCTATGTCTGGAATGTACTCCAAGGTCACCTGCACTCCTCAGAATCCTTCATTTCTTTCAAATCTCTCCTCAAACAACAACCTCTACATCAGGGCTTCTTAACCTTAGATCCACAAACTTGCTGATTGTTTTTTAAAAAAAGTATTGTAATAACTATATTTCAATATAATTGGTTTCCTTTGTAATCCTATGTATTTTACTTTATGCATTTAAAAACATTATTCTGAGAAGCTGTCCACAGATTTGACCAGAGTGCCAAGGGTGTTATTTATGACATAAAAAAGTGAAGAATACATGATCTATATGAAACCTTTCCTGATTCCTCCTAGCTTCCAATGCTCCCCGTAATTTACCTTTTAAAAATTTCACATACGATCTGTATATACTTTTGTGTGTATTATACATATGTATCTATGTATATTGTCTTTGCTAATAGAAATCACTGACCATGGTTGAGTAATTCCATTTGTCAGTTCTTTCAATACTCTAGGCTGTAGGTTACCTGCATTATCTGACCTGAACTCATTAAGGTCAGCAGATTTCTTACAGTATCCTCATTTATCTTAGGTATCAACTCCCTATTGACCTTTTGGTTTTCTTTTTTCCTTTCCAGTGCAAAGATCTTGATAGAAGAAATAGAAGCAAAATTTATTACATTATCTCCACTATCAGTTATTGTCATCCTATCTTTCAAATAGCAATCTTACCCCCCCACCTTTCTTTCTCTTGACCCTTAATATAACTAAAATGTCCCCTATTTTTTTGTTGTTGTTGTGGTCCTTGTTTCCTCAACAGACTCAGCTCCTTCTGAGTTCTAGTACCTCTGGCAGTGTTCTTGTAGAGCCTTGCCATACTTAGTTATCTTTCTGTTCAAGGCACCTATCCTTGCTTTCTTGCAAGACTTTAAAAAATCTAAATTGGCGAGTTTTTGTACCTCAACATATTTTCCTTTAGACAACTCCTCCTTTTTCTCCTAGTGGGAATTGTTTCACTTTCAGTCTTCAGTATTTCATTATTGAGAACTTCCCATTGCTCTTGGGTTAACTTCCTTTGTAGAATTTTAGTCATGAGATCCTATCTTTCCTTTCTCTCTCAAAATCTAGGGTGTATGTGTTGTACTTGGCCTCACCTGGCTCCCTTGATCCTTTCTCCTCACCCCCATTCTGCCCTAGCCAGTCATCTTCTTCCTGTTTCCTCACGGAAGTTGG
>JAQQSW010019427.1:0-11048 GCA_028646575.1 Pseudocheirus occidentalis
GCCATCTTGGCTCCGCCCCCCTAATTGTTCTTTTAATGTTTGATAGAATTCACTTTTAAATCCATCTGACCCTGAAGTTTTTTTTCTTAGGGAGTTCATTAATGTTCAGTTTCTTTTTCTGAAATTTCATTGGTTAAGTATTTTATTTCCTCTTGTGTTTATCTGGACAAATTTTTTGTCATGCAGTTGGGCAGAACAGCTGCTAACTATTGTTTTTATTTTTATTTGGTAATCTACCTGTCCAAAAATCTGAAGAATTATTTTTATTACTTTAATTTCTTCTTCTTTGGTGGTGAACACACTATTCATTTCTGATACTGTTTATTTGATTTACAGTTTTAAAATATCAAATTAACCTAGTGTTTATCTATTTTATTGATATTTCCATAAAACTAGTCTTTGGTTTTATTTGTTAGTTCAATAGTTTTCTTAATTTCAATTTTATTAACCTCTCCTTTGGGTTTCTGAATTTCTATTTTCGCATTTAGTTTGGGACATTTAATTTGTTCTTTTTTTATTAGCTTTTTTTAGTTACATGCCAAATTCATTGATCTCCTCTTTCTCTATTTTAATCATGTATCAACATTGAGAAATATAAAAGTTCCCCAAAGAACCACTGTCACTGCATCCCATCAATTTTTTGTAAGTTGTCTAATTATTGCCATTGTCTTAGATGCAGTTATTGATTATTTGTATGATTTTTTGTTTGACACGTTCTTTAGAATTAGATTATTTAGTTTCCAATTAATTTTTAGTCTATCTTTCCATGCCTTTTATTACATGTAATTTTAATTGCATTATGATCTCAAAAGGATGCATTTAAATATTTCTGTCTTTCTGAATTGGAGTGTAAGGTTTTCATTCTTTAATGCATAGTCACTTTTTGTGTCATTCCATGTACCACTGAGAAAAAGGTATATTCCTTTGTATCCCCACTGAATTATCTCCACATGTCTACCATATGTAATTGTTCTACAATTCTATTCACTCCCTTAACTTCTTTCTCATTTATTTTGTAGTTAAATTTATCAAGCTCGGAGAGGGGGTGGCTGAGGTCCCCTTCTAGTATAGTTTTGTCTATTTCTTCCTGTAAATCCTTTAACTTCTCTAAGAATCTGGATGCTATACCACTTGGTGCCTATATGTTTAGTAATGGTATTACCTCATTGTGTATTGTGACTTTTGGCAGGATGTAGTTTCCTTCCTTTTCTCTTTTAATTATATCTCTTTGAGCTTTAGCTTTGTCTGACATCAGAATTGCTACCTCCACTGTTTTTAATTCAGCTGAAGGAAAATATATTTTGCTTCAGCCTTTTACCTTTATTCTCTGTGTATCCCTCTGCTTCAAATGTGTTTTTTAGAAGCAACGTATTGTAGGATTATGTTTTTAAATTCACTCTGTTATCTCCTTATGCTTTATGGGAGAATTCAGCTCCTTCTTATTCACAGATATGATTATTATCTCTGTCTTTCTCCCCATCCTGTTTTCCCTTCTGTTTAGGCTTTTTTTCTCCTTTCTCCCTTTCCATCCTCACTAAAGTTTTGCTTTTGACTAATTCCTCCTTCAATCTGCCCTCCTTTACATCACCCCTCCCCTTTCTTTCCCTTTTCATTTACTACCACTTACTACTTCTGTCTTCCTCTTTATTCATCCTCTCCCATTTCTTTCTTCTTTTCCCTCCTACTTCCCATATTGGAAGTTACATTTCTATACCTAACTGAGTATGTTACTCCTTCTTTGAGCCACGTCTGATGAGTGGAAAGTTCAAGCAATGCTCATCTTTCTCCCTTCTTTCCCTCTACTGTAATATATTTTTGTGTCTCTTCATGTGTTGTAATTTACCCTTTTCTTTCCCCTCCTTTCTTCATCCTAGTACAATATCTTTTCACCACTTAATTAGATTATTTATCATCACTTTATGGTCAACTTATACCCATGCCCTTTGTCTACATATAGTCCTTCTAACTGTCATAAGAAGGTAGACTTCTCAAGGTAGACTTCTTAGAAGTATCATCTTTCTTTCTGGGGAGGTAAACAGTTTGCCCTTATACAATATCATGTTTACTTTTTCTTTCCTGTTTGCCTTCACATTCCTCTCTTGAATCTTGTATTTGAAAGTCATTTTTTTTGTTGAGCTCTGGTCTTTTCATCAGGAAGGCTTGGAAGCCCCCTATTTCATCGAATGTCCATCTTCTCCCTTGAAAGACTCTACTAAATTTCACTGGTTACTTGGTCCTTGGTTGTTATCCAAGCTCCCTCACCTTGTGGAATATCATATTCCCTGCCATCCAATCTTTTAAGGTAGAAGCTGAAAGGTCCTACATAATCCTGACTCTCATTCCATGTTATTTAAATGGTTTCTTTCTGTCTACTTGCTGTGTTTTTCCTTGACCCAATAATTCTGAAATCTGACAATAATATTCCTTGGCGTTTTCAATTTGAGATCTCTTTTGGGAGGTGATTGGTTAATTTTTTTGATGACAATTTTTACCTCTGGTTCTAGGACTTCAGGGCAGTTCTCCTTAATGATTTATTGCAAGATGCTGCACATGGCTTTCAGGGAGACCAATAATTCTGAAAGACTGAAATATTTCTTTCTCTTATTGAGCCAGAAATCCTGCATCTCTCTAAGTTTCACTTGCTCTTTACTTTTGATGATATTAAAGGCTTCCTTCTTAGAGATGAATGAACTCACCTCCTGGTAAACTCTCAAATTTTCATTTTCCATTTAACCACTTTGGATTTTCCTGTCATTTTTATCAAATTAGTCTTGGTGATTGCAAGTGTGCTGAGCCAGAGTAAATATGGTACTGTCCCACAAATCTATGAAAGCTGCTCACTTCTTTTTTTAAGCAATGCTATCAGTTAACTTTGTTATATTTTGTCATGTTAAGTTGCGTAAGAAGTAAATTTTGAAATACCTGAAGGCAAAAAAAGTTTTTAAAATACAAAGGTAAGGTGTTCAGCTTTGTGAGTTACATCCCGAAGCTGTCATCTCTGGAGAGGAAGGAGTAGGAGAAAATGAGGAGCCATCAGCTTTTATCTTTTGCATGATTCTATTCCAGAAATTGTAAAGATTTTCTCACCACCTTTTCATCCTAAGACAAATTCCTCATAGAGACTTTGTCTTAACCACTCTGCGTCTTCCAACTCCACTTTTTTCTCATCTTCTCTGTTTCTCTTCTTCCCATAAATCCAAG
Source organism: Pseudocheirus occidentalis (assembly GCA_028646575.1). Classification (NCBI taxonomy): domain Eukaryota; kingdom Metazoa; phylum Chordata; class Mammalia; order Diprotodontia; family Pseudocheiridae; genus Pseudocheirus; species Pseudocheirus occidentalis. The sequence goes on from JAQQSW010019427.1 coordinate 3,202, forward strand.
GTGGTCATTGAGGGAATGGAAGATTGTCAGTCTAAGTCATGGTCTTCTCCTGTCTCCAGATCAGACCTAAATTCTTTAGATTTGGTGTTGAGAAGACACATGACACCATTCAGGACTCAGTCCATAGTCATTTCTGGCTCAGACTTTGGCAAATAATGGCATTAACTAGTATACTCTAATTCAAATGTAGCATATACAGTCAGTAAGCTGAACGGCATCTCCAAGTTCTGCAGTACTTTGGTTGCCAGGGATAGAAGAACTCAGTTGCAATTTCCCTCATATCTCTTCTGTTTGTCCTTGCCTTCTAGAATCATTCAAAAATTAAGTGTATAGGAATGAATGTAGCTTGTCAAGAGTATGAAGATTCAAATTAAAATTCTCTTTGGGCTTTTATGTTTCCTTTTGTATCATTTTGTGCTTGCTAAAAGGCTGTTTTGTTGGGGGAATACCAGAGATGGGAATTGATAAATGAGAAGGTCTGTCTGGAGCTAGACCTGTTGTCGCTTGGGCTTCACCTGTCTTTTATTAGGCACCAAATAAGCTCACATTTTATTTATAAATTGTCAGAATAATATTAAGAAGATTCTTCCGTTCCACACCATATTGAAGTAATGGTGGATATAGACAGAAGCAAAGTGACTTGTTATTTTTTTCAAGCAGTGATAAAACAACCAACACCAAAAAGGAATGGACAGAAATCCTAGAGGCAAAGGTCAATCACTGTGGTCATATACTGACTGTATTCACTGCCAGCTGTGGGAAGAACTAAGGTTTCCTCCATTGCAACTCCCCTGAGTAGAGCAAATATCATCTGATATTTTCTTTCCAACTGAGACATAGGAGGAGCAAACTGTCTTTAGAGACAGAAGGAGTCACTTGGTCCCTCAGATTCAAGGCTCACCTCCCTCCCTTCCTACCCTCATTGAGAAGGCTAGCAATTTGATAGAGCTTGTACATGTGTAGTCATGCAAAATACTTCCATAATAGTCATGCTGTGCAAGACTAACTATATCTCTCTTCATCCTATCCCACCCCATTTATTCTGTCTCTCCTTTTATCCTTTTCTTCCTCCCTCCTCTTATCCCCTTTCCACCTACTTTCTTGTAGAGTGAAATAGACTGTCACACCCATTAGAGTGTGTATGTTATTTGCTCCTGAAGCTACATCCAATGAGACTAAGGTTCATTCTTTCCCTTTTACCTTCCCTTCTGCTGTAAAAGGTGTTTCATGCCTCTTTTAAGTGAGATAATTAATCTCATTCTACCTCCCCCTTTCTCTCTATCCAATCATATAACTCTCTCACTCCTTTATCGTTTTTTTTAGAAATCATTCCTTCATATTCAACTCACACTATTCCCTCTCTGAAAATGTCTTGTATTTGGAAGTCAAGTTTTCTGTTCAGCTCTGGTGTTTTCATTGAGAGTACTGAATGTCCTCTATTTCATTGAATACCCATCTTTCCCCTGAAGGATTACATGCAGTTTTGCTTGGTAGGTGATTCTTGGTTTTAATCCTAACTCCCCATGCCCCAAGTGTGAAAAAAGTTTCCATTGGTCCTTAGAATGTAGGTCAGGAAACAGCTTGGGAGCTCTCTCCCTGGGCTCTGTCAACAACAACTGGGGATTGCCGTAGCCTTGAGAGGCCCCAGAAGTTTACAGCCAACAGCAAGTCTGGTGGGATGGGGCTGCTGGGCAACTGCGAGCCTCCCTTCTTGTGGTAACTGTTCTTGTTTGTGCTGATCAGGAAGTCACAGAACCTCAGTTTAGTCACATCATTGTCCTAATGCAGAGCACACCACCTTTGCTGTCTCATACTGAGGGTGTCCTTTTGGCACCCCCTGAGATTGCATATCAAGGTTTTACAATGCATCTGTTTATCCTTCTAAGTTATTATATCAAAGAGCTGAGTCCTTGGGTTGAGCTTCCCTCCTAAGCAGCCCAGATGATCTTTTCTTATCCTGCAGCAAAACTCCCCCTCTTCTTTGTTTCTTGGCAGAAAACGAGCATAATATTCCATTATTTTACAGATTCAAAGAGTGTAGGAGCAATGTTGGGTCAGAAATGGAAAGAAATTCAAGTGTGTAGTAGCATAGAGAAGAGTTGGGTAGAAAAGTTAAGATAGGTGTGGATTAGTTGCATGAAATGTGTGAACAGAAATTTTGAGATTTTTAAAAGCTTGTAAATCTCCTTCTCTCATTCAGTTCTGACCAAGTTTGATGTTGACATGGAGACAGGATAAGGGCCTTTTCCCCTTAGATTAAAGAGGCAAATGGACAAGCATTCCACCATTTTGCCCACTTCCCCCCCACCAGAGAAAAATTTTGCGTGTTCAGAATTCAAATACAAGTCAATTGAATTCATGGGAAGGATAAGAGATGCTGGTTTGATGCTGGCCATGGGTCAGAATTAGTTATATTACTTGGTATTTGGGCTAATTGGGATAATTTCTGGCACATAATAAAAAACGGAGTTGTGAGCTCTCTCATAAGTTGGAGGAGCAACACAGTGCTATGTCTAACTTCCTTTTTACTGGAGGATTTGAGGCTCTCACTTTCAAGAAAGTTTTTACGGAACAAACACATAGGTACAGATGAAAGTATTTTGAAATGGTTGGTTCATTGAAGCCTCTCGTTCCAGACTGGAGCAGTAGGGAGAAAGCAGAAGATCAGTGGAGACTTTCATTTGCTGTCTCCAATCTGGCAAAAGGGAGGAAGAATACCAAATTTATCAAGGACCCCACTAGCAACAGCCCTGAGATACAGTGAAGCCCACACCTTTATCCAAGCAAATCAACTTCTCCAATTCAACCCCCTAAATTCACCATCAGGCTCTGCAGGTGTGAGGAGAGGAGAACAACCTCTGCACCAGGTATTTATACATTTACCTATAGCTAAAAAGAAGTCTAAATCCATTTGGATCTCATTACATGACCTCAGCAAGAGTTAAGCAGTGTCTGAACTTATTATAGGTAAAATGTTCAATTTCTGGAGGGTCTCTTTCTTCCAAAATGAATGTGACAAGCTTTGTGAAACAGGAATGTATGTCTGCTATTCAGTTTTGAGGTTCTAGTTAGGAACTTCTCTTGTCTACCAACTTCCTGGAAATGCAAGCTACTACATTAATTCCAGTCATGATAAAGGTATTAATACCCACTCTCCCTCTGCTCAAACTGCACCCCCCTCTACTGTATCAGATAGCAAATATTTAGTGTGTATATGCCACCATATTGATACTGTAGTTCCTTCAAAAACAAAAGAAAGGGGGAGACAGAGGTGGAACCACTCTGTAATAACCTGAATGTGGAAAGACCTGGCCACAAACCCCTGGAAGGGGGCTGGGGCAGCAATTACCTGGGGGCAAGGATATGGTTGTATTTCCCCAGGTGATAGAGCCACTTGGATCTGGATCCCACAGAATGGCCTGCTCAAGTCAACACAGATCCCTCAGAGAATGCATCTGATGCAACAAATACACGAGTGAAGCCCTTCCAGCAGGAAACGATGCCCCCCAACAGGATGGCCCATTTGAGAGCCCAGAGCTGCCTAGTCCTGCTGATGTCTCTCACCCTGAATAACCACAGCAGAGGGTGATCAAGAGAAACAAAGAGCTCAGTGGGACTTGTGCAAAGCTTTTGCAGGTATTGATAATTATGCATAATTATCAAGGACATGCCCATATGATTAAAACCATTTACACCAATTTGGCTACTTGTCTTTTCCTTCCTGGACTTACCTCACCCCAGAGAAGAAACATTCAGGGACCTCATGGAATGTTACTTGTGTTCAATGTCACCATGCACCATGCATGAACCATACCATTGGTGGGAATAAGATTGTAACTCAAGCCCTTCCTGCCCCTTGAGTAGTGTTGGGTGGTTTGGGATTCCTTCTGATCGAGAGCTTGTGCAACTGGTGAAAAGGGGACGGCAGAAGAAGTGCACTTTGTGAATTGCTGGCATCGATCAGTGCGTATTCTGCAGTTCTTGCCGTGTCTGTCACCCCTTTGCAGACAGAGGCAAAGACAACAATTTTAGAGAAACATCTCAGTAGCATAAATGAAGATCTATTGCTGTTGATTGAGAATGTGAGAGGTGGTTCCAGCTAAATGGGATACGGATGAAGGATGGCTATGGTTCCATCCTATCTGTGTAACACCAGTGAGCTAGCAGGTCTGACTGTGCCTGGATACACGTTGCTCCTTCCTCTGATTACATCAGGTCTCTTTGAACATTCATTGCTCCCACTTTGTGGCTGGCATTAGCCATGCGCTCTGCGTGAGATCACCACTGACCTGCATCACCCACTCTTGTTAGGAAAATGAGGGAGAGATGTAGAGGACCAGAGGCCAGGGGGATCCTGACCTTGATGGCTGAAAATGCCCTCTTAGGTAAAGAAGCTTCTCATGGGCCTGGAGAGGTTCTCCATTGCCCCAGCAAGAGCTCAAATGCACAGGTGTCAAGATTAGGTCCCCAAGATAAGGGTGGCATTTATGCCCATGGCCTGGAAGAGAGAAATGTGCAGTGTTCTCAGGGGAAACCCATTAGAAAGGAGATTTGTTTCTATAAACCTTGTGCCTGGGAGAATAAACATTGGTTCTCTACTTTCACTCTTCCCGGAGTCCTGTCTCTTTTTATATACCCATTCACAAACTCTGGGCCAGTGATTGTTTCTCAGTCCTGCTGCAGGAGGTCAGGGCTCCCTCACTTTCTCAGTCCTGCTGTGGGACAACAGGGCTCCCCACAACTGGCTCCCCATATTCAGCCATCTTCACTCCATCCATCGCCTCCATTTCAGATAGTCTCCCATGTGTTGGCATTTTTGGCTCCACTATTGGATTGTAAACTCTTTGAAAGCAAGGATCTTCATGGGCCCTCCTGTCCATTCCCAGAGCTCAGCACAATGCTTGCTTGACATTGTGGTCATGGACTCCTGAGCACTGCCAAGTGTCCAAGGGTCACCTTAGAGAACCATACTGTCCTTTGTGAGAGCGAACAGGGGGCCAGCTGTGCCATCAAATCATGACAGGGGCTCCCCTCCCTTTGTGTCTTGTCCCCAGGCCAAATACCAAAGTCTGCAGGCTCCGCTAAAGCCCTCCCCTGGGGCCTGTCTCCTCAGAGTCCCCAGGTGGGCCATGGGGGAAGATGCTGGATCTGGGGTCAGAAGATCTGGGCTCACGGTCCATTTCTCTCCCTCACTCTAAGTGTAATCTCAAGCTCATCCTATACTTTTCTGTATTGAAAGAGACAGAGAGACCCAGAGACAGATACAGAGGCAGTTACAGAGACAGAGTCAGGGGGCCAAAAGCAGAGATAGAAAGAAGCAGAGAGCTGAACCAGCCCTGGCTGTTCAGAGTCAGAGGCCTGGGGCCAAGTGTGAGCTGGGCCTGGGCTGGCAGGGGAGGTTTTTGTCTCACTTCTTCGCTGAATGTATCACTGTGTCACACAATACCACTGCCAGAATAATAATATGACCCACAGTAGTAATCGGCCTCATCGTCGGGCTGGATGTTGCTGATGGACAAGTATCTGTTGGCTCCAGAGGCAGAGCCAGAGAAGCGATCAGGGATCCCATCACCCCTGTTTCCCTCTCCACTGCTGCTCACATACATGAGGGGCTGGGGGGCCTTTCCTGGGCTCTGCTGGTACCACCAAATACCGTCATCACTGTAATGACTGCTCAGGGTGCAGGTGAGTTTGGCTGTGGCTCCCAGGGATGCAGACATGGAGGGAGACTGAGTCAGCACAGGCTGGGAGAAGGAACCTAGAAACACAGACAAACAGACAAACATTAATGTCCTAGAATAAGAGGAAAAGGAGAAGGTGCTTGTAGATCCTTGGCACAGAGTCCAAGGGCAGGGATGAGGGAGAACGATAAGGAGGGTTCTGAGGGCAGCCCTGACCTGAGCACACAGTGAGAAGGAAGAGACAGACGAGAGGCAGAGGCCCAAGAGTTCTGCTCCCCAAAGAGCACACAGCTGGTCTGGCCTCTTCCAGGTCCCTCTTATCCTCTCCCTGAAGCCTGGGTTGGGTTTTGGGTGGGAGGGGGCTGAATGCAAACCTGTGCCTTATGTTGGCTCTTCTGAACCACACCTCCTGTCATAACTCTGGGGTGCCAGGGCCATGAGGAGGCCATGTCTTTCAGAGGCGAGGGAATTAGACGTTGTGATTTCTTGGTCCATCACATCAGACATGTAACCTATGAGTGATCCCAGAGGTCAGGCCAGTTACAGACACAGCCAGCTGGGCTGATCCACACCTTTGAGGACCAGGCTCCCCATCCCATGACTGCCTGTCCCAAACTAGGTCTACAGTGCCGCCTACTGGCTGCTGGCCTCCATCAACATCACCCTTGTAAGGCTCCCTGAGGTGTCGCCCAGCCAGAACAAGACCTTTGCTTGCTGCCCAGAAGGCCTCCAGGCCACCATCTGCCCATAGGAGGAAAGGATGGATTGGCTTAGGAGAGGAGAGCCTTGGTGTCTGAGTGTGGACAGAACCAAGAGGGGGAAGCTGGTTTTATTCTGACTTTCCAATAGTCACCCACAGGCTTGGTTCATTTTTGACAAAGGTTTGCTTCCTGTCCTGTTTCTTCACTCTTTGATCACATGTATATACTCAAGGGAGGACATCTAGTGGTTTGGTGAATAATTGGAACAAAGTCCTGAGATCTCAAAGGGTCCTTGGATGTAAAGTCAAGAGCACTGGGTGTGTACTCACACCTCACTGTGAAAGAATGTCCAAAATCCATGATAGTGTCTATACAGCTCCAGGGCTTTTGCACTGAAATTCCCTGGCCATTTTCTTCTGGATGATCCTACACTTTTAGCACCTTCCCTCATGATCTTCCAGAGTTTTCCCAAAGGCCACAATGTCATCAGCACATACATTGAGGTCACACATCTAAGAAAGTGATCTGATGGTTTTTGAAGCTGATGCCTGCCCTCTAGGAGACTAGAGCATGTGTAACAGGGAGAATATAGATGGACAGATGCTGATAGAGAATTCTTTACCTTTCCATGTCCTCTGTAGGAATCTGGTAATAGCCACAAGGAAGAATGGACACAAAAATGCTTATTAAATGCTACCATCATGATGAGTCCTGGGGGATCCAGCTGGGAAATGAAGACACCCCTGTTCTCATGTCGCTCACCTTCTCCTGTAGGATTTCAGCTGCAGTCAGATAGAAAGGTCCCATGGTCCTTAGGGGGTAGCGGCAAAGCAGATGCTCATGCTTCTTTAATTCCACTTGTACTGATAGAATAACAACAATTTGTGGTGGGAACCATTTCAGAGAGCTCATTCCTTTGGGGGTGAGAATCTTCTCTTCTGGAGTTTCCTAAATTGTGACTGCAGTCCCTGCAAGATCATTTGCCAGGCTGCATCTGCACAAGGTTGTATCCTGGAGTTTTGACACTGGAACCTTCCCCGGGAGCATTGTAATTCCTTTACAGTTGGAGTAAAACATTCCTGACCTTCTTCCTCATGATCCTAGGGGGGAGGGTGGTGGTTTGATCTGCTTGGCCCATGCTGCTTCCTGTCTTTCCTCTGGGAGTGGGGTTTCTAGCTTCTGCCAGTTCAGCCCATCTGAGCTGTGGGGAGCAGTTGGTTCATATTTGCCAAGGATGGCTAAGCCACCTCAACAAGAGGTACTCCTTTGGATGTTGGTTGTGCTGACTGAGCTAGAAAGGGGAGCCCTGTTGTGGGGGCTGTTGGTTCTCCTTGGTCTCTTGTGGTTCTCATTCTTTTGGTGGTACTTGGTGAGCAGTCCCTGCCAGTAGTGCTGAGGAAGGCGGGTCATTTTTCTAAAATGATCCCTCCCTTTGAGGATGGCTGTGGAGTCTTCCCTGGACATA
>JAQQSW010019428.1:0-11048 GCA_028646575.1 Pseudocheirus occidentalis
TGGCAAAGGAAATGAACCCGGCACCAAAGTTCAGCAGTGCCATTATTGTAGTGGCACAGGAATGGTAAGAACTAATGTAAAAGGTCAGGCAGGTCCTGGATTTTGGGGGAATTTTCTTTAAGAATTCTCTCTCTCTCTTTTAACATTTCCATTGTATTTTCTTTCCCCATATTTTCTTCTAATAAATTTAGGTAGCCCTTGTAGCCTCGGTAGATCATAATTATGACTCTGAATACTTTATCTAAACCAATTATATCACTGAAGGTAAAGCTCAGTTTTAGTAAGAACATGTGCACTAAATGCTGGCGTTATATTAGGAAATGACTGCTTGAAAGTTTTTAAATACTGTGGAGTTAGGAGAAAAGATTAAATGGCCTAATGGAAGGTTTACATTCAATGACTAATTCTGCCACTTAATAGCAAGGTAACCATGTAGTAGTTCGTTGTCTGAGCCTCAGTTTCTTTATCTACAAAATGGGAATAATCTTTGCACTACACTAAAGTGCTATCTAGTTGTGAGCTATCAGAAGATAAAAGAAAGTAATTTGATAGATAATAGTCAACAAAGGAACAGTGATGGTATTCTGCTGATGACTGCTCCAATAGAGTAATTGTCTTGCCTGAAAAAGAAATGATAACATATGTTTTTTAGAAGACTGGAAAACATTTTAAATTAATATGGAATTAACTTCATCTTTTGGCTATGTGGTTCAAATTCAGTTGTCTCTTGCTGTTTCTCATCGTAATTGTTGGTTCTCAGTTTGGTTCACCTGACTCCTACTTGTTTTTGTACCTAAAACTGAGATTAAGTAAGGTTTGGGGTTGGCATGCTTGGGGAACACTCATACTTTATGAATCTTGCTCTATAATTCTAAGAAAAAAGTTTGCTGGGGAGAGGGGAAGGAAGGGAGAAATGGATAGGACAAGACACCAAAATACGTTGAGGAGTGATTTCCCCTCCCACTTTTGTTGTTGGGAGTGACTTTCTTTTCACTACTTCCTTGATGCAACCTTTGGTGTAGAGATGTGTTTGAGAGCCAGCAGGTAGCTTTCCTTTACTTTCTTGACAATGAAGCTTTAGAGAAACTTGAGGACAATTAATTACCTTGCCTGGGAGAATTCATCCCTGCAAAGGCTATTTCTCTGGCCTGAGAAAATGAATAGTGGGAATGATATGTGAATTCTTTGAAATACATTTTATTGTTATTTTTTGTATTTCTCCCTGTATTCCTCCTCACCCACCCCCACTTCCCAGCTATCCCTTAAAACAAAGATTTTTTTTTAAGAAAAAGTTTTTAAAAATCATCAAAACCAGTAAAAAATCTGGTAATATATGTAGTGTTTAACAACCAATGGGTCCCCTCTCCCCTTAACTCTACAAAGGGACCTCTTTTTGGGGGTCATGCTTATTCTTTATAATTTTGCAACATTCATTTTTGAGTCTTTTGTGGTTCCCATTCTTTCTATTTACATTTTTCATGTATTTTTTCTTGGCTATGTTTACTTCATCAGTTCATGTAAATTTTTTCATGCTTCTCTATATTCATTGTATTCTAGGTCTCTTACAGAGAGTAATATTTTGTTACATTAATTTCATTTATTTGCTGATTTTCGTGATGTACTTACTTAGAAAATCCTAGAGAATCAGCAGAAAAAATCATTTGAGATGGATAAAAGCTTGAGCAAAGTTGCAGACTGCAAAATAAATTCATAAAAATCAACTTCATTTCTATATGATAAAATCCAAGAGCCAGCAATGGAGAAATTTCATTAAAAAAAAACTACAAAACGCATAAAATGCTTGGAAGTCAGTGTAGCAAAGAACACTAGTATTTGTAAGGATTCAATTACAAAATGTTTCTTAAAGAAATTAAGAATAATTTAAATAGCTGAAAGAATATTCACTGCTCATGGCTAGGCCTTGCCACTATGATAAAAATTATACTACCAAATTACCGAAGTTAATTTAGTTTTAATTTTATACCAAACTACCAAAGCCGTATTTTATAGGACTTATAACAAAATTTGTTTGTGAGGGATAAAAGATGTAGAACATCAAAGGCAAGTGATAAAAACAAAGTGAATCAGGAATAACAATTACAAACTTCAGATTACCTTAAAATGCAGCAGTCATCAAATACTATTTGATATTGGGTTTAAAAAAAAATCATAGGTGGTATAGTAATGGCACAGATTCACCTGACCTCTCAAATTCCTGTCCAAACACATTTAAAATACTACCTCAAAATGAATTCTGGAGTGGCAAGATCCACAAAAGGATGGGATGAAACAATATTCCAGTCTAAGACAGTTTAGAAGGTTAGCAGGAAAGGTCTGTGTCCCTGGAGTAAGAGGGCAGCATAGTCCAGCACATACTATGTCCAGCAAGGTAGCAGCAAGACCCTTAGTACTAGTGCAAGCCAGCAAGCAGGACTTGGAGGCAACTGACTCTGCAGCAGCTACTTCCAGAGCTTTCAGACAGTAAGGAGGTAAGCAATCAGATAAGATGGGAACCCCTTTACTGGCACTGGGTACAGGACTCTGTTGTATTACCTATAGGGGGATCTAGGTGACAGTCCCAGGGTAAAGAGGAGCACCAGTATGCTAATATGATACAGGGAAGTGGGGACCCTGGTCACAATTCTGGTGCAGAAAATAATGCTTGTGGTCGCTCACAGACCTGAGTATAAGCCTTCAGAGTAGTGACCACACCTCTCCTTAGATCATTTTACCTCAGAAGAACTGAAAACTCAGAATCCTGTGGCATCTCCTCCCCCTTCCCCCACAACCAACTCTGAAAATAACAGAACAAAAAAACTGAAGCTATGGACAGTGTCCCTTCCATTATAGGAGCAGAACCCATCTTTAACATAAAGTTAAAAGTCAAAAAGTAGGCTGGAAAAAATAAGCAAGCAACAGAAAAGGAACTTGACCACAAAAAGTTACTGTGGTAATGGGGAAAATGAAAACACAGATTGAGAAGAAACAACAATATCAAGATGACTACATCCAAAAAGCCACAGTAACATAATAGAAAGCTTAGGAATCAATGGAGCCTTTCTTAAAATAAGTAGTATCTATCTAAAATCAAGAACAAGCAGTAACAGTAACAGGGATAAGCTAGAAGTCTTCCCATTAAGATCAGGGGCAAAAGCAAGGAAAATTTATGCCTCTGTAAACACTTGCAGCAGCAAAATAGAGAAAGGACAGATTAATGAATTGGGCATGCAACTAAAAAGCTAAAAAGAGAACAAATTAAAAATTGCCAGTTAACTACCAGATTGGTAATCTTAAAAATCAAAGGATAGATAATAAGATTGAAAGAAAAAAAACACTGAACTAACAATTATATAAAACTAAGAGCTGGTTTTATGAAAAAACTAATAAAATAGATAAATCATTGGTTAGTTTGATTAAACAAAAAGAAAATGAAATTATGAGTATCAACAATAAAAAGAGTGAATTCACCACCAATGAAGAAGGAATTAAAGCAGTCATTAGGATCTTTTTTTGCTCAGTTATATGCCAATAAAGATGACAATCTAAGTGAAATGGATTATTATGTATAAAAATATAACTTGCCCAGATTAACAGAAGAAGTTGAATACTCAGATAACCCTATTTTGGAAAAAGAAATTGAACAGGCTGTCAATGAGCTCACCAAGAAAAAATCCCCAGGACCAAATGGATTCACAAGTTGATTCTACCAAACGTTTAAAGGACAATTAATTCCAATGCTGTGTAAACTATTTGGAAAAATAGGCAAAGAAAGAGGCCTGCCAGATTCCTTTTATGACATAAATATGGTGCTGATGCCTAAGCCAGGAAGAGCAAAAACGGAAAGAAAACCAAAGAACAGTTTATCTGATGAAGACTGATGCAAATTTTTTTCCCCAATTTTTAAAAACATTAAAAAAATTTTTGAGTTCCAAATTCTACCCCTCCCTCCCTGAGATGATAAGCAGTCAGTTATGCAAAACATTTCCATATTATTAATTTTGTACAAGAAGATTTGAATAAAAGAAAGAATGAAAGAAAATGAAAAATAGTATGCTCCAATTTGTATATAATTAATATCAGTTTTTATTTTCTGGAGGTGGATAGTAAGCTTCATTATTAGTCCTTTGGGATTATCTTGGCTCATTGCATTGCTGAGAATAGCTAAGTCATTCACAGTTCTTCATTAAACAATTATTGTTACTGTTTGCAACATTCTTCTGGTTCTGTTGATTGCCATATGTTATCGGTTCATGTGAGTCTTTCCTGGTTTCTTTGAAATCATCCTGCATGGTATTAGTCCATTGCAGTTATATACCACAGCTTGTGTATTCCATTCCCCAGTTGATGGGCATCCCTTTGATATCTGATTCTTAGCCACCACAGATAGAGTTGCTACAAATATTTTTTGTGCAAATAGGTCCTTTTCCCCTTTTTATGGATGTATTTGGGATATAGACCGACCAGAGGTATTGCTGGGTCAGAGAGGGTGCACAGTTTTATAGCCCTTTGGTCAAAGTTCTGAATTGATGCAAAAATTTTAAATAAAATAGTATCAAGGAGAAGAAATCACAAAGATCACATACTATGAACAGATGGGATTTATACCAGGAATGCAGGGCTGCTTCAATATTAGGAAAAGTTAGCATAATGGACCACATCAATAACAAAACCAACAAAAGTTATTTGATTTTCTTAATAGAAGAAGAAAAAAGCTTCTGACAAAATACAGCACTTATTTCTATTAAAAACTCTAGAAAGCATAGGAATAAATAGAGCTTTCCTTAAAATGACAAGTAGTGTTTATCTAAGGTAAATAGCAAGTATTTGTAATTAGATAAGCTAGAATCTTTCCCAGTAAATCAGGGATGAGGTAAGGATGCCTATTATCACTACTGTTATTCAGTATTGTACTAGAAATGCTAGCTGTATCAATAAGAATAAAGAAAATGGAAAGAACTAGAATAGGCAATGAAGAAACAAAACCATAGCTTTTTGTAGATGATATGGTATATCCCAGAGAATCAACTAAAAAAGTAGTTGACATAGTTAACAACTTCAGCAGAGTCACAGGATGTAAAATTAACCCGCATAAATCATTAATGTTTCTACATATTACCAAAGTCCAGCAGCAAGAAATAAGAGAAATTCCATTTAAAATAAGTGTTGACAATTTAAAATCCTTGAGAATCTACCTGTTAAGACAAACTCAGAAACTGTATGAACACAGTTACAAAATACTTCATATAAATAAAGTCAGATCTAAACTGTTGGAAAAATATTAATTGCTCATGAGTAGGCCAAGCCAATATATTAAAAATGACAGTTCTGCCTAAATTAATATACTGTTCAGTGCCACACCCATCGAACTGCCAAAATTATTTTATAGAGCTAGAAAAAAAATTAACAATTCATCTCGAAGAACTAAATATCATGAATATTAAGAGGATTTATTGGAAAAATAATGTGAAGGAAAGTGGCCAAGCTGTAACAAGTCTCAGGTTATATTACAAAGTAGTAATCATCAAAATAGTCTGGTACTGGCAAGAAACTGAGCTGGGGATTGGTAGAATAGATGAGGTACACAAACACAGTAGGAAACCATAGTAATTTTGTGTTTGATAAACACAAGGATCCAAACTTTTGGACTTATGTCACTATTTGACATAAATTGCCCAGAAAACTGGGGAGCAGTTTGAGTAGAAACTAGATATAGGCCAACACCTCACACCATATACCAAGATAAAGTCAAGATGGGTACATCATTTACACATAAAGGGCAATATAAACAAATTAGGGGAGAGTGGAATAGTTTACCTATCACATCTATAGATAAGGGAAGAATTTAGGACCCAACAAATTATAGAGAATATTACAGGATGTAGATTGATATAATTTTGATTCCATTAAATGACGAAGTTTTTGCACAAACAAAACCAAGATTAGAAAGAAAGCAGAAAACTGGGAAATTTTTACTGTTTTTTTTTTTTAATAAAGGCTTCATCTGTCAGATACTTAGAGAACAGAGTCAGATTTGTAAGAATACAAATCATTCCCCAGTTGCTAGATGCTCAAAGGATGTGAACAGTAAGTTTTCAGATGAAGAAATCAAAGCTATCTTTAGGCATGTGAAAAAGTGCTCTAAGTCACTTTTGATTAAAAAATGCAAATTAAAACAACTCTGAGGTGCCACCTCACACCTATCAGATTGGCTAATATGATAGAAAAGGAAAATGATAGATGTTGGAGAGTATGTAGGAAAATTCAGAGACTAATGTATTATTGCTGGAGTTGTGAACTGATCTGTTCAGAGACATTTGGAACTATGCTTAAAGGGCCATAGAACTACATACCTTTTGACTCTGTAATACCACTGCTAGGTCTTTATCCTAAAGATTTTTTTTAAGAAGGAAAAGGACCTATATATACCAAAACATTTATGACAGCTCATTTTGTGGTAACAAAGAATTGGAAATTGAGGAGATACTCATCAATGACTGAACAAGTTGTATGTGATTGTGACGAAAACTATTTTGCTATAAGAAATGAGCAAGATGCGTTCAGAAAAACCTGGAAAGACTTAGATGAATTGATGCAGTGAAATGAGCAAACCAGGAGAACATTGTACATAGTAACAGCACATTGTGCAGTGATCAGCTATTACAGACTTAGCTATTTTTGACAATAAAAAGATCCAAATCAATTCTGAAAGACCTATGATGAAAAATGCTTTTGATGTCCCTAGAAAGAACTAATGGAGTCTGAATGCAGATTGAGACCTACTCTTTTTAACTTCATTTTTTTTTGAGGTTTTCTCTCTTTTGGTCTGTTTTCTTTTGCAACGTGACTGATATTAAAATGTTTTGCACAACTGTACCTGTATGACCTTTATTAAATTGCTTTCCTTCTCAATGAGGGGGAGGAGAGGGAGGATGGAAGAGATTTTGGAACTCAAAATGGTAAAACAAAACAAAACAAACGAAGGTTAAAAATTCTTATATATGTAACTTGGAAAAATAAAATACTAAAATTATACTAATTAGATAGGCTAATAGAAGAGTAGCAAATAGGAATAGTTTTTTTTTTAATAGAAAAAGTAGATCAGTAGGTTAGATTAGACAGGAAGAATCAGAAATAAGGAAATTTGGTAGCCCAGTGTTTAAAAGACCTAAAAATATAAATAATGGGAAAAAAATCTGTATTTGATCAGAGCTGCTGGGAAAATGAAAGTAGACTGACAGGAATTAGGCTTAGGCCTACATCTTTTACCATATTCCACAAAACTTTGAGGTGGGGCTGTGACCTGAATATTAAAGAAAATGCCATCTTTGGTACTTATTCATACATAGCAGCCAATGAGGGGGCAGTGTGATGTGGTAGATAGCATGCTAGACTTGCATCCTGGCTTTTTTTTTTTTCTGGAAAACTTTTTATTGTAGGTGGAATTGGACACAGTAAGTTAGATGATTCCAATTTTGTTGGCAATATCTCTAAAGCATCATAGTCTAGAGCAAGTCAGACATAGGTTTTCTCTGCAGTAGGCCAGATCAGTGTGTTGACTTTGCCCACATTGACATCATACACCTTCTTTACAGCCTGCTTGATCTGATGCTTGTTGGCCTTGATATCCGCAGTGAAGACTAAGGTGTTGTCCTCAATCTTCTTCATAGATTCAGTGGTCAAGGGAAACTTAATGGCCTAGTATCAAGCTTGTTTCTCTGAGGACCACTTTTCTGAGGGTATTTGGGCTGCCATCGAAGTCTTAGTGTGTTTGGTTGGTGAAAGGTGAGGAGATGTTTGGATTTTCTTTTTGTGTCTGTGGATGCTCTTCAGTACCGCCTTCTTGGCCTTCAAGGCCTTGGACTTGGCTTCTGTCTTGGGGGGACAACAGCTTCCTTCTCTTTCAGCGCCATCTTGGGAGAAAGACCATCTTGGCTTCTTCTGCTTTAGATTCCTATAAACTGTGAGATGTGGTGCAAATCATTTTACCTTGCTTGCCTTGGTTTCCTGATCTATAAAATGAGGGGGTTTGGATTCCATTACATCCAAGGTCCTATCCAGCTTTATATTATGATCTCTGAACCTGTAGTCAGTGATTCTGTGACTGCAGTAAAATCAACTGATAACCTTATAATATTTCCTAAATAAAGAAAAAAACAAAAAAAACTTCTAAGTTACTTTCCCTCCCCTCCAAATTTCTAGTCGCATGGGTAGAATTTTCAGGTACTCTTACAGAGGAGATAGACTCTCAGTTTCCATTATTGATAAAACCAATATATACTTTTTTTTAGTATTGAAATAGAGATAGATTTATTACTTCTAGAAAGCTATGTTAGATTAAAATGTTTGAGGGGCATCTGATCTGTGGGGCTTTATTAATTTTATACTCACATATGTAAAATATCTGAATCTTTAGTGAGTCATTTTCATGGTAAAAACCATGAACTTTATTTAGCATCTGTCTTGCAGTATATGGTAGTAAAAGAAATATATTAATTTTTCTTCCTCTTTTCTACAGGAAACCATAAATACAGGCCCTTTTGTGATGCGTTCTACATGTAGACGATGTGGAGGCCGTGGATCCATAATAACTACTCCTTGTGTAGTATGTAGGGGGACAGGACAAGCCAAACAGAAGAAGAAGGTCGTGGTCCCAGTACCTGCAGGTTCATTTTTATACTCATTCAGTGTAGAACTGAAGCTTTAGTTTGAGATGACTTTTTACAAACTCTTGATAAAGCTGTATTAAAGACAGGTTAAAAATAATAAATATTTGGAGATGTTTTAAAATCAAGGTTTTTAATACATTTGGCATCATTCATCCTTTAGTATTTTACTTTTATATACCTTGTTATGGGAAAGAGAGTCTCAACATGGCCTTAATTTCCTTTTTTTTTTTTTTTTTTGGTTCTCTCACTCTTCCTCCTGTAGAAGCCAAATATATACCTCCTAGAAATATAATAATTCCTTTTGTGGTTTCTGTGGTGCTTTTTCACTTTAAAAAAAATGTTTAATTTCAAGAAATCTTACTTCTTGCCTTTCTAGAAAGTTATGTACTGTTTTGCTGGTAAAATACAGCATTAGAGCCTTGTAATAGGAACCTGAATGATCTAAAAAAATTTAAAAATATTTCATTTTGTTCTTATTACAGGAGTGGAGGATGGCCAGACTGTTAGAATGCCTGTAGGGAAAAAAGAAATTTTTATAACATTCAAGGTATGTTGAAGATTATCTGTTGGTTGTTTTTTACAAAGCAAACATAGAATCTTCTGCCATCCTAAGGAAGGTAGTGACAGTAGACACAGAATTTTCTTTTTTTTTTCCCCAAGTTTCACATCTTTATTCATCTGTTAAAGTCAACATGATTTCATGCAACATGAGGGACAAATCAAGCATTCCCTAATTGTGTGTAGAATTGTGTGGACAGCTTGTGGAAGACCTTTGTTCTCAGCAGCTGAAAGCTTTGCTTTCCCTTAGAAGTCCGGGCCTTCTTTCTTCAGTTTGCTGTAATCCACATTCACTGAGTAGAACTTGTACTGGTCAGTGGGGCTCATCTTGTTCCAGGGCTCCAGGTTGTTCTTTCTGTCCCAGCTGACGTCGGGGTTGAAGAGCACCAGCCGCATCACGTAGAGGGTGGTCCCAGTGCCCCCCCTGCGCTGATGAACAGGAAAAGGGGGATCAGGCTGGGGTGCTTCTTGACCTGGTTGATGATCATGCGGAACATGGCGGTGGTTGCGGGCCTCGGGGGCTGCGTTCGCTGGTTCACTCGCAGCCCAATGTCACCACAGAGAAGCAGCATTTTCTTTTTTAAATACAAATAGGGACTAGACAAATCTATTGGAAATTTTTCTTGAAACGGGTTTTTCAATGAAAATGTTGAAATCAGTACGATAATTGTTAGCCGTTATCTGTCTGCTACCTATAGTAGATAGGTGCTGGGGATATGTAAGTAATGGAAAGTTCCTAAATACTAAGTGAGTGCTGTAGACAGTATCCTCCAGGTATTTGGGGATAATCAAGACATAAAGGACAATATAAGAAATTGCTGCCAGAAAAATTGAGTCATCCCAGCTCTGCTTAAGACCCTGAGTAAGAACTACAGACTGAAAATTCTCACCTTATAATTAATCATCTGCTATCTTCACTGGAACTGTAGCAAACTCCCACCACTTGCTCATAGACATCCTAGGCTGTCTATGAATAAACCATCCTCTCCACTCTTCCCTACCTTTACCTTTTTCTCATTTTATTCAACTTTACCCCTCCCGTGTTCATTCCATAACTAACTTTGCTTTCATTTTGAAACTTTTCCTCTCAATCTCCTTCTATCTTTATGGCACATAAAGAAAGCGGCTTCGATTAGGGGGCGGAGCCAAGATGGTGGCGTAGAAGCAGCAAGGTTCCGCAGCTCCCACACCGCCACCCTAAACACCCATAAAATATGAGCCCAGAAAAAGTCTAGGAAAGTCTAGGACTCTCAGACTCACAAAAATACAGAGAACACAGCTCTTGCTGAAGGCAGCTCAGCAGCAAGGGCTCAGCGCGGCCTCCGGGAGTGAAGGCTGGAACAGCCGGAAGCCGAGACCGTGGCCAGGCCCAGGCGGTGGGAAGGAGCTGAGCCGAACCCCGCAGCCAGCCTGCAGCGGTTCTACAGCCTCTAGCACCCCCACATCTGCCAAGGTGTGAGGAGCAGGACAGGAGAGGGGCAGCTCGTACTGCAGCGGAGCAGAGACCCAGCCAGCCCAAAACCGCAGCCCCGGCCAGGCAAGAACTCAGGGCGGCCAGGAGGAGCAGCGGAGCCTCCCAAGCCCTCCCAAGCCGCAGCTTGAGTCTACTTCAAAGAAAATCTAAAGCACCCGCCTAAAGGGATCTTTAAATCTTCAGACACGGTTAGTGAAAGTGAAACTTTGAAAGTTAATTTGGGGGGTAAAGCAGTTCTGCCATTCTGCCCCTGGGGCAAAGAAGCAGTGGGGGAAGGGAACTGCTGGATCCACCAGTGGCCCCCACCAGGCTGCTTCAGAGCCCCTGGCCTGCAGACTCAGCAGGGGGGC
>JAQQSW010019429.1:0-11048 GCA_028646575.1 Pseudocheirus occidentalis
GGGGGGGGGTTGGTCAGGGGGGTGTGAATCACAATAAATGATTGGCAACCAGAGGTGAAGTTGACAAAGTCACACATTAGTTATAGGCATATTGTAATTCCAGTCCTGTTCTCCCAGTCAGCTAATTTCAATCAAAGAAGGGAATCAAGGCCCTCACCTTCTACCCTCACTTCTAACATTTGCAGCTATCAGAGCAGAGCTAGACCACACTGAGACTGGGAGTATGTGCCCTGGTATTTCTGGTGACCATGAATTGGAAGCTACATCCCAGGAGTTCCTTTTCAAAAAAGCTAAATTTATCGTCTTACTGCAGGATGTGCTGTTCTTGTCAATGTCAGCAAAGAGGAACCAAAATCAGAGAGTTTAGGGCTGAGAGAGGCTGCTGAATCCAAACATCTCACTTTACTTCTGAGTAAACTGAGTCTCAGAGAAGGTAAGTGGTTTGTCTAAGGTCACAGAGCTCATCAGTAACAGAGCCAAGGCTGGAATCTGGATTTACTGACTCCTAGTTCAGAATAATTTTCAGTAGGCCATGCTGCCTATGAGGTTGACTTACTGACTTAAATTAAAATATGCTTCGTTTAAAAAGAAAAAGAAAGAAAAAGGAAGGAAGAAAGGAAGAAAGGAAGGAAGGAAGGAGGGAGGGAAGGAGGGAGGGAAGGAGGGAGGGAGGGAGGGAAGCAGGGAGGGAGAGAGGAAGGAAAGAAGGATAATCATACAAAGTAAAAGTCAAATAAAATTCTAAAGATTTTGCCCTTTTAAAATGAGGGGAAACCAAGTCTGGTTACTCTGAAATAACTTTGCGTTTTAAAAAATTTAAAGGGAAAAGCAATAATGGAAAAATGTCAAGGATTTTATAACAAAAACATTGTGCCTCCTTGTGATTTATAAGAATGTGTTTGTGATATCAGTTCTATGAAGTTTGCTCCAAAATGGAGTCAGTCTTATTCATCACTCTTCACTTCCTTCCTAGTTCAATAGGAATAAGAATTCATCTATATCTCGATTCTAAACCTTTCTGATTCCTGCCTGTACTGAAATCCCAAAATACAGACCCCTAAATACTGCCAGGAGTGCAGGTATCACCTGCCAGAATTGGGGGGAATCTCCCTGTGGAGACAGGGAAGGGGAGAGATTGACTGACCCTCTGTGGCTTCCTTGAGGGTGGCCCTGTGATTTAAGGACAACTGGCTTCAGAAGCCTCAGGGTCATGTCTCTCTTTTCCTACCCGTGTTCAAGTTGCTTCCCCTCTCTGAGACTCATCTTCCTCATCTATAAAATGGAGATTATAACACTTTTGTTACCTATCTCACAATATTGTTATGGGAATCAGATGCAGCAATATATTCAAAATGCTTTACAAATCTTAAAGTCCTATATAACAACCTATCCACAAATATGTATATGCACATTATATACTATGTATAACTTATATATACATATATATGTTTGTGCATGTGTGTATATGTGTATTTTATATATATATATATGTATATATATATATATATATTTTAATGAACTATATATCTTAAAATCCTGTATGATTACCTCCTTGAGGAAAGGGACTGTATTTTGCTTCTTTGTGTATCCTCAGCACTTAGCACAGAGCTTAACACATAGTAGGAACTTAACAAATGTTGATCAACTGACAGCTTCAAGCTATTGAAAATGTATTCACCCCCAAAGAAGGGAGAAAAGGTTCTCAGGCTGATTTAAGTTGGGTTTGAGTTTGGGGGGGGGGTGTTGCACTTGTATCACCAGCACCCGACACAGTTCCTAGAACATAGCAGATGTGCACTAGACACTTAACAAATAATGATTCTAGGAAATCAAGTAAATCAATCCACAAGCGGTTATCTGGTACCTACTAGATGCCTGCTGGGGGCTGCATTAGTTGCCAGGGGTACAAGTACAAAGAATGAAACAACCTCCTAAGGTCTCTTCTTATCTCATCCCATTCAGCTGGTAACATTTGAGAAGCACCTCCTTTGTGCATATTTGGCACTGTGAAGGCACTGGGCCTGTAAAGACACAAATTAAAATTCTTGGCCCTCAGGTAGCTTCACACCATATTAAAGTGACACCCTAACTATTATATTGTATTAAAAGTTAGTCCCTTGGTGGACCAGAGAAGAGAAGCTTTCCAATCCCTACAGTTGTCGGTTTATGAAGAAATCATTTACTAAAAGAATCCTCATCATCTCCTATATATAGCACTTTAAGGTTTGCAAAGAATTGTATATATGGTCTCTTATTTAAGTCTTTCAACAACCTTGCCAAGTAAGTTTATTTCATTTCTGTTGGGTCCAATTCTTCACAACCCCTTTGGGTTTTTTTTTTGGCAAAGACACAGGAATAGTTTGTCATTTCCTTCTCCTGCTTCCTTTACAGATGAGGAAACTGAGGCAAACAGGGTTAAATGACTTGCCCAGGGTCACACAACTAGTACATATCTGAGGCCAAATTTGAACTCAAAAAGATGAGTCTTCCAAGACTTCAGGCCTGACACTCTATCCACTGTACCACCTAGCTACCCCGACAGGTAGGTAGATAGATGGTATTATAAGACCCATTTTACAAATAATAACTAACATTATATAGCACTTCAAGGTTTGCAACATGTTTGCATATATTGTTTTATTTGACGATCACAACAACTTTGTGAGCCAGGCCATTTTACAGAAACTAAGGCCAGAAAATTTAAATGACTTCTCTAGGGTTCACAGCTGCTGTCGGGCTGGACACAAAACTAGCTCTTCCTGATTCCAAGTTCAGCCCTCTATCCACTTCCCCAGGCTACTCCTTTAGGGCCTTCAAGAATTTTTATGAGCGTCTAGAAATGAAGTTCTGAAAGCAGACTTAATCTCACAGTGCCCACTGGCAGAGAAAAAGTCACAGGGCCTATAACACCAAGCAGTTTGGACATAGCCAGAAACATACTCATCGAGTACCTATTCTATGCCCAGTAGGATGGCAAGCAGACAACACACACAACTAACAATGCCAGCCATTCAAGAGACACTTGCCAGGTACCTATTCTGTGCAAAGAGTGACGGATCTCAGGCTGCAATTGCAGAGTGGCCAGTAAGTGCCAGAGGAGGCCAGACAGAGGAAGAAGAGATCTCTGTTGGTGAGGAAGTGGGATTCCATGGGGGATCATAGGATTTAGATCTGGACAGGCCTCGAGAGATCATCTGGTCCACACCTCCGCCACAGCACCCCTCCTTCTTGGATGCCACACATACAGGCCACTGCTAGGCTCATACTCGAAGTCTTTCCAGCTTGGTAGGAGCTTCTGCTCCTCTAATAGGGGGTTTGGGAAGCTGGTTATCTCTATACCATGATTATTAAAATTGAATATATTAATATTTTATATATAAAAATATTTTTTATTTTTGTATTGTAAAATAAAATATATTTTATATATATAAATAATATAATTTGTTAATGTAAAATTAAAATGCTACAGAGGCAAGCCAGCAGAATGGATGGGGGGGTCATCCCTGAAGTCAGGAAACTCAGGGGTTCAAATCTTGATCCTCATATATACTGTCTGAGAACCCTAAGAAAATCATTCGACCTTCCTAAGCCTCAGTCTCCCTATCTCTAAAATGGGGTTGAGAATAGTTAACCATCTACCTGACAGGATTGTTTTGAGTCTTAAGTGAAATGATCTTTATACAGTGCTTTACAAACTGTACAGTGCTAAATAAACTCTGCTATCACAAAAGCATCTAGGTGGCGTAGTGAATAGAGTACTGACCTTAGGGGCAGGAAGATCTGGGTTTGAATCCTGCCAGAGGCACTTACTGGCAGTGTGACTCTGGGCAAGTCATTTAACTTCTCTCAGACTCAGTTTCCTCATCTGCAAAATGGATATAATAATTATGTCTCCCTTACAAGGTAAAAAAGATCAAATGAAATAATATTTGTAAAACCCTTTGAAAACCTTAAAATGCTATATAAATCCTATCTATCATTATTATTATTATTATTACAGTTCATATACTGACCAGTAAGTACCACTCTTAACTTCTCAGTACCACTGGTAACTCTAAGTTTATAAATTAAAATCTTCATGGGCAGAGGAAGTTTCTCCATCAGGAGTTTTCCCCATCTAAGAAATTGCAAGTCTGGGCCAATAATAGCAGACTTCTCGTCTCTGACCCTTTCTGGCCTCCTGCTGCTTCTCAGCGCCTTGATTACAGGTTGAGGTCTACTCACTCTTCAGGCTTTGCTTTTCTCTCCCAGACCACCTAGCCTTACATTAATTACACAGTGACAATGAGCAACGGTGCAGAGAGAATTATAGAATCATGGCATATTAAAAACCAGAAAAGACTTTGAAAGTTACTTACCATATTTTACAGGAGAGGCCCAGATAAATAAAGTCATTTGTTCAAAGTGGCGGAGTCAAAACTACAAACTCTAATCTGCTACTTTTCTTGCTAGACCTTATCATACCAATTGGTCTTTCCATCTGCCATTAAAATAAACTCACTTTTGTTAGTTACCCCTCTTAATTAGAATGTGAGTTCTTGGAGAGTAGGGACTATCTTAGTTCTTTTTGTTTATTCCTAGTGTTTGCTTGGCACATAGTGGGTACTAAATAATTTTTTTTTCTATTAGAATCAAATATGACTCTAAGGCTGCAAATCTGGGTGAAAGAAAAGATGATGGTGCCCTCAAAAAAAAGGAGAAGAAAGATAGAAAGAGGAGTGGGTTTGGGGGGAAAGGTGGGTTCTGTTTTGAACATATTGAGTTTAAAATGCCTATAGAACATACAGTTGGAAATGTCCAGTAGGCACATGGTGATGCTGGACTAGAGCTCTAAACATATAGAAATGATCATTGATGAAAAGTAATATGATCACTTAGAGAAGTGAAAGTTCAGGAGGGAGATTTTGGGTACACCCATGACATTAATGATGAGCCAACCAAGGAGATCCAATAATGATCAGATAGGTAAAAAAGAGAGCCAAGAGAGTCAAGAACCCAGAAAGCACAAAATATCCAGGATGAGAGGATGCTCAACAATACCAAAGACTACAGAGAGGTCAGGAAGAATGAAGGGGGGTGGGGGGGAATGGCCAGTGGATTTGGCAATTAAGAGATCATTGGTAACTATGGAGAGACCAGTTTCAGTTGAGTGATCAGGTTAGAAACAGGATTGCAGGGAGCTGAGATGTGAATAAAAGGAAAGGAAGTGGAGGCCAGACACATACACAGCTTCCCCTCACTCCCCCACCCTCTGACTTTAGGCTTTTGCCTGTCAAAGGGAGGAGAGATATAGGACAATAGCTACAAGGGAATTTAGGGTCAAGTGAAGGTTTTTTAAAGATAGGAAAGACAGTGTGTTTATAGGCAGCAGGGAAGGCTCTATTAGATAGGGAGGGATGAAAGATTATTGGGAAAGAGGAGGATTTAGGGGGTCAGCTTGCTGGATGAGGGGGGAAAGGATAGGATCAAGATAGAGAGGATGTTCATAGTAATGAGAAAGATCTCAAAAGAGAGTGGAGTAAAGGAGGGGAGGGTACAAGGCAATGTGAAGGTTTAGCAAAAAAGTGTAGGAAGGCTTGCTGCAAATGCCCTCAAGTAGAGATAGAGTATTTTCCGACTAAGTTATGAAGAGAGGTGCTCTACTGAGAGGGGAGGGAGAAGAGATGGTGAGGGAGGTTTGACGGGGGAAGAGAAGGCCTGGGACAGATGTCGTGGATTGCTGTGGAGCAATGATGCTCCTGTTGTGATGAGTTGGTCCACTTCCAAATCTCCCTCATTTCCTCTAGCACCATCAAGTAGTGAATGAGTTGGAACAGAGGAGGTAGACTGTTGAAGTAATCCCAAACTGGGGCTCGGGAAGATATGAGCAACAAAGAACAAGGGGGGAAAGGATTCTACAGCAGAGGACAATGTCAAGTTGAATCATCTCACAATCGAGATCAAGAAAATAGAAAAGTAAAACCAAAGTAAGAATGATGCTCTGGGAAAACACAGAGGGACAGAGTGACTGTAGGTCAAGGTAAGGAGGAAAATAAAACTTAGGAGGACTGAGACATAGGGAGGGAGGGAATGACAGGAGCAGACTCAGCTTCTCTCCACTTTACCACTGTTGGGCAGCTGTGGGGCACAGTGGTAAGAAGGCTAGGCCTGGAGTTAGGAAGAACTGAGTTTAAATATGGCCTTAGATACTTCCCATCCTTATGACCTTGGGCAAGTCACTTAACTTCTGTTTGCCTTGGTTTTCCCAACTGTAAATTGGGGGTGATATTAATAGCACCTACCTCCTGGGGTTGTTGTGAAGATCAAGTGAAATAATATTTGTAAATGCCTGGTATAAAATAGGTACTACGTACTAGCTATTATTATTAATTGTAATAATAATGATCATTATTGCTTTGTTACTTTTTTAGCTAAGGAAAACTAGTTGACGTAGGAAGATGGGTTCAGTTCCCTTTTCTAATGCTCCCTGCCTGTTCCTTGCCTAATTCTGGCCAGGTTGCTAATCTCCCTGAGCTTCCGTGTCTTCATCTGTGAAATGGGGATAGTAATACCTGTGCTTTCTACCTCCCCTACCTGACAAGGAGTTGTGAAGAAAGGGCCTTAAAAGCACTGCAGAAGTGTGAATTATGATGATCAGGAATTCCTGCCAAAGCAGAATTTTGGGTAAGAGAATTGGCCTTGGATTCCTTGCAGGGAATCAGCTGAAGGAGGAGACAAGTTTAAATGTAGGTAGGTTCTGACAAAAGGTAGGGTAAAATTAAGAAGTTTTGGATGTTTACCTTTGTATAAACTTCCTTACTGCCTCAATACTATTCTTCCAGAAAGTTGATATTTTCAAAATCCTAGGAAAATCAAAAGAATATTCTGGCTTGCTGTGTGGCCTTATGCAAACTTCCTCACTGGGCCTTATTTTCCTGTTCTGTAGAATATTGATAGGATATTGAACTAAATGAGCTCAAATTGGTGAATCAATCAACAATCATTTCTTAATTGCTCTCAGGTAACTTCCAGCTTCAAAGTTCTATGACTTTATGATGTTGCAGGTTCTGCCTGACTAGATGTAATGTTTCTCCCACCCAAAAGTCCTATGGATGATCTCAGCAAGTTAATTCCTTTTTGGTCTTCAGAGTCCCCATAAAAAAGGAGGTTAAGCCATTGGTTGACTAGACATTCTCCAAGGTCTCATCTAGTGTTTTCATGCCATGATTCTGCAGCCCCTTGCATGGTCCATGACTGCAGTAGGTAATTAAGTTCAACAGACTAACCCATTTTTCTGAGAGTAAGGACAGACTGAAGTGACTACCATGAGCAAAGGCACCATAGGAATAATTACAATCTCTGAGAGCAGATGCCATGTTTTATCCTTCTTTTGGTTCTCTCTGTTGGACCTCGAACCATATCCCCTTGGGGGGGGGAGGCTCACAAAGTGTGGGAATCTCAGCAAGATCTCACTGAAATAAATGTCCACCTCCTCAAGGCAGGAGGTATCTACTCTCTACAGACAAACAAAAGTGGCTTCCATCCCATACTCTGGAATGGAAGCCATCTGAGGGCAAGCATTCCTCTGAAGAATGTCTACACAATGCTACCTAAGAGCCAGATGGGTTTTGAGGGGGCAAAGAATGACCATTAGTTGCTCAAGAAGCACAGAGAATCAAACAACTCTAGCCACTAATGAGACCCTTGTAGAGATCTGTGATCCCACTAATGTACCAAAAAGGTTCCTTTTTACCAGGAAACATTTTCCAAGTAGGGTCATGGTACTGGGACAAAGCTCTGACATTCATTCCCTTGATAGGCCCAAACTAGACCAGCCTCCCCTACCTGCTGAGAGACAGAGTTTCACCAAAAGCTGGTCTCTTTTCTGGTGTTTGTTTGTTTGTTTTTGTCCTTCTTCTTACATCCATTGACACTGTTGATCTCTGGTTAAATTACCATGGCTCTATACATCTGGTTCAGTTCCTTTAAAATGTCTAGGTTCTCATTGTTTCCCTTCCCTCAGGAATAGCTTCCCTGATTCTTGCTGAGGCAAATGACCCGGTGCCAGCAGGACAGAGCCCCAGGAAGTCCTCATAGCCTTATCCTAAGTTCAAATCCCCAGGTGGGTTTTGAACTGATTGCATCAGAGATCGCTGGGTCAGTGAATTCATAAGGAACTTTTCAAGCCTCTGAGGTACCTTGTTGGGAAGAGTGCAAGGTTCTGGCTAGTTTTAAGCGTAATTAAAAGATTTTCTTTCTCCTTCCCCCCTTCCTCCCATCTTTGAAATACAGTTCCTCTGTTGTTTTTTTTTTTCCCAAAAGAAAATGCTTACAGCAGATGCAAATCCTCTTTGCTTCTGTGGCCTGGTTTATCTCTGATAGCATTTCCACAGTCCAGAAAGGTTTTTAATGGGATGTGGAAAATGTCTTTTCCCCCAAACACTAATAACAATAACAATAATAATAAGTCCAGACCTTTCTAAAAACATTTCCTTCAAATTGCTTTTTATAACACATTCAGCATTTTCAGGGACATAATTAAAACATCAAACAGTTTTCCTGCTGGTTATGCTAAAATTTGAATACTTGAGTCAGCCTCTATTATTAGAAATTAAAATGGACCAGAGCATTTATTAAGAAGATCCTCTTAAATAACTGTCCAACCAGATTTGTTCTGTTTTGTATAAAGACAAGCTCCATAATGTGAAAATACCTGTTTTTAATAAAGTTTGTAATGGCTAACAGGAGAATACATTTTCAAAATTGAAAATATATTTTTTCATTCACTATTTTCCCAATTTAATGTGCCTAATTTTCCCATACAACTTCATCCCTGAAGGGGAAAAAAAGTCCATTACCAATACATGAAGCTCCCCGTAGTCTGCTCTCTTTGGACATAATTGCTATCAAGGAGGTTGGTAGCAGGGTAATTTTAGTTCAAATGAGTACATAGCCTGAAAAAGGATAAATTAACCTTTGTAGGGCTGAAATTAGATCCCAGTGAGGGATTGTTCTAACTAAATGTGCATTGAGTTTGTTTAAAAAAAAAAACAACACACTAGTTGTCTGCTGAACGGCTGGTTAAATACAGGAGGAATGATGGAAATAAAAGTAATAGGCTGGGAAGGATGAAAGTCAAAGGTTTTCATCTTTCTTCAGGTGGTTTCTTCTCGTTTTTCAAGGGTCTCTAACATCCCTGTAGCTTTATAAATAGATTGACAATAATATTAGTTCATAATCGGTGTCTTAATGGATAATGAGTAAGCCTCAAAACCAGAATGAGGTGGTTTCAAGTCCTACACCTGACACATGTGTAACTGTGTCACTCCAGGCAAGTCTTAATGTTTCAATACTCTTAACAACTCTGAGACTACAAGTTACAGAGAAGGTGCCAACCTGCATTGGTAGAAGGTCTTTCCTCACTCAAGGAGCAATCTGGGCTAATCGAAATCACAGGTCCAGTCTGCATCCCTATTTAGGGGATACAGAGTTAGACGGGGTCAAGCAGAACTGAATTCAAATCCACTTACTAAACAGCTGCTAGGACTCACTCAAAACTTGCTGAGATTCAAGTTTCCTCATCTGTAAGGTGAGAATAATAATACCTTTTGTACCTACCTCGTAGGACTGTTGGCTCAAAGAAGAAATATGCTACATAAAATGTTCTGAAAAGCTTAACACATTATATAAAAGTCAAATGTCATTAGTAATAATTTTTACTATTATCACTGTTGTTATTGAGGGTTAAGGCTTACAAGGTGTTTTCTTCACACTGTGAAGAATATTATAATATTCTTATATATACACATATATATGTATGTATGTATGATGTGTACACACACATACACATATACACACACAGACACACACATTATCATCTTTATTTCATTAATGAAAAAACTGAACCCTAGCAAGATTGCTGGGTGGCTCTCATTTATTCTTCTGTAAAATGGAAGAGTTAGACTAGAGGAGCTCCAAAGTACTTTTGACATCGAGATCTGTACCCTTAGGATTCCAAGAGGCCCTTTAGAGGACAAAGTAGAGAAGTTCAACTCATAAAACAAATCCCTCGGGTCTAATCACATGCCCAGAACTGTTACCCAATGTTGAAGAATCAAAGGTGTCCCTCAAAGAACTTAAAATCCAACAGGAGGCAGAAGATGTGAATAAAAGGGGAGAAGGACCTTAAGAACAATCTAAGTGCTAGAAGTTCAGAAAGAGGGGGAAATCATTTCTGGATTGGGATGAAGAGTACTCGAGAAAGACTTACAAATGAAATCTTATCTCTTTCACAAAGATCTATAGACCTCTAAAAGTGTTAGCCTAATTGGGTGTTTGCAGCTTGTCACAAAGGCTAAATGTAGCTTCATATCCAGGAATTAGTCTCAAATTCAGCCCCCACAATTCTGTAGCATCAAGGAGAAATGAGAAAACATTTATTCAGGCAGGACCTGCTATCTTAAAGGCACCATATTAGGTACTGGGGGTAGGTTATAAGGAGTCACATGGTAAGATGAGGCCTCATTATGTGGTGGTGTGGTTAGAATAGGTTTCTTGGAAGCAATAGGATTTAACAAAGTCAAGGCCTTGAGGGAAGGGTTCAAGGTAAATAATACTTTGTTAACAAGTAAAAAGTAGGGAAGAAAAGGGAGACAAAGTGGGGAGTTAAGGAAACTACATTCCTTGTTTGGGAATTTATTGGCATATTGAAGCCAGAAAACAGATAGTTTCATTAGAAAGAGAGAGAATTCTCCTGTGACTGCTTCCTTCTTCTCTCCACACCCTCTGTCCTTTTTAAGTACATCTTGGTCCCCGGCCCCTTTCCAATTCGTTGCTGCTGGCCAGTTTTATTTAGGGAGGAACCAAGGCTTGGGAAAGTCATACTGCCAAATTCTTTTCGATGAAAGCCTTGTGGCTTCTCAGCTCCCCAATCTCCACCCACACTTTGGGCCCGCCCAAACCACTGGACTGTACATTAAGAAGCTCAAATCCAGGTGCAGAGCCCACCTGCTAATGGGCCTCTTCCCCCAACTTCGACCTGCCTAAAGGGTAAATTAAAAAAAAAAAAA
>JAQQSW010019430.1:0-11047 GCA_028646575.1 Pseudocheirus occidentalis
GAAGGCTGCACCATACTCAGCTAACTTTCCTTGGATATATTCTTCTTTGTGGAAGATTTATGGAGATACATGAACAAGAACTGCACAGAAAAAGGTGGTGTGAATGGTTTGTGATTTGCCCCACTGTAAGGAGTACTTACATCCAGATCTACTGAAATACTGAAGCATAAGTATATACTTATATTCCCTAATTAAACTTTTAAAAATAAGAACGAATCCCAACTTGGCATCCAAGAAGTATAAATAAAACTCTATACAATAAAGACTGAGTTAGGATAGGTTCCCTATGCATCATTTATGAAGAAAGTAGTTGCCAAACAAATTGAATAATGTAAACAGGGAACACAGATTTTTAGGATATTTATTCTACTTAAGAGAATAAACTATTTCAAATATGTTAGCACAACATTTGCATGCAATAAATATAATTGCAAATAATTCTTTTCATTAAAGCACGCCCAGAAGGACCTCTTTTTAGCAATAGTTTGTTGAGGTAGATGGCATTAACTGTGTTCTTTTATTATTTATTGGGTGCCTGTACATATGTCCTGTGCTAACGCAAAAGGGAATACTAAAGAAACATTTCATGATTCCTATCTTCTTGGAATCATACAGTTCACTTTTGGTAGATGACCTGAAGGCAAAACAGTCAAATAAAAACATGGAGAAAGGGAGATAAAAATCAACTAGGGAAGTTGAGAAAATCTTCCTGGCAGAAAAGAATCCTGAGGTAGACTCTCTTGTTCACTCTGTCTCTCCCTCCTTCTCTCTCTCTCTCTCTCTCTCTCTCTCTCTCTCCCCTATACACACACACACACACACACACACACACACACACATCAAACTCAATCACTTACCACATCCCGTGTTCAAACTATAGGCAACTAGGTAGTGCAGGAGACAGAGCACCAATCCTAAATCAGAAATAACTGAGTTGAAATCTGGCCTCAGGTACGTACTGGCTCTGTGTCCCTGAGCAAATCACCTAACTTTTGTTTGCCTCAGTTTCTTCATCTTCAAAAAAAGAAAAACAAAGGGGAGGTTCATAATAGCACCTATCTTCCAGAATTATTGTGAGTATCACATGAGGTAACAATGGTAAAGCACTTAGAATTGTGCCTGTCACATAGAAAGCACTGTATTGATGTTCATTATTAGCACTATTTAGTGTTTATTTGTGTCCCTTGGTTCATCCTCTCTCTTTCCTTGGAAATTACCAAGGGCCCCAGAAAAGTATCAATTTTCCTAAGTGATACAAAACCCAATCTGACTCTGGCTACTCATCGTTGCTTCCTAGACAGAACCTCTGTGTGAGAAGTCACTAGGAGCCATTACTCTTCCTAATCACATTGTAGGCACTTTGTAACTGGTAGCTGACTGACACTTAGCAAGCTATAGAACCAGGAGTGTCCTGACTCTAGAGATCAGGATGATCTTTGCTTTCTCCATTCTCCCACAGAACCAGGCCCAAACCTCAGAATACAGAGTCTCCCAAACCATCAGGTTCCCCACCAGTCACACTCCTATCAATGAGTCAAAATAATTTGTTTACACTTTCATGCATCTCTGCTCTTCCTGGGGATTTATACTATACACTGCAGTGGCTTCCAGTACCACTCTGGGTGTGCTTCATAACTCCCCTTTCCCATCTGAGATGAGAGAGAACTCTGGACTTTTAGGAAGTCAAGCAGCCTTAATTCTCTAGTAGGCCTCTGTTTCCCAGGAGCCTAGACAGTGCTCTAGATTTACACTACTCTTGGTGGAGCCCCCTCACCGAAGGCTGGGGGAAGTTTCATTGATACTTGCCCACGCTACTTGACTCATAATACTAGTGAAGGGCAAGGCCAATTTGCTCTTTGTCATTATAGTCCTACTGTTCACTCTTCTACTTCAACTTTCAGAGGTTCTGGCTTTGGCCAATGTCCTTTGATTTGAAGTTTACACTTCATAGAGGCCTTCACAGTGAACACCTTTATTAAATACCGCTCTCTGTTTTATGTCTCACCTGATAGAAATAATCAGAGGATTATTTAATACAATTAGCTCCACGGTGGCATCTATAAAGGAAGAGTGGCAGGCCCAGAGCCAGGAAAACTCACCTTCCTGAGCTGAAATCTGGCCTCAGACATTTATAAGCTGCATGTCTCTGGGCTTAGTTGTTTAACCCTGTCTGCCTCAGTTTCCTTGCCTCTAAAATGAGCTGAAGAAGGGAATGGTAAAACACTCCAGTATTTTTTTGAAGAAAACCCCAAGTGGGTTCTGGAAGTGTTAGAAAGGACTGAACAGCAACGAGTCTCTCAAGGTGTGAGAAAGTTCCTTTATCAATTGAAGAGAAATATAATTACTTATTAGTAAAAATAACTGATACAACAAAGGAAACTGCCAGTGATCAGCTAAGAAATTCAATCAAAAGTCCTTTGGACTTTTAAGGAAACAAAGTCTTTGTAAAAGCAAAAATTTTTAGGAGTTTGGAGAGAGAAAGAGAATAATAGAGAGGGAAAGACTGAGACAGAGAGACAAGCAAAACACAGGGAGGGAGGAAAGGAGGGAGTGAGAGAAAGAGGGAAAGACATAGACAGAGAGAGAGAAGAAAGGAGATACACTTAGAGACAGAGAATAAGTCAGCAAATTGAAAGGAGCACAATTCCTCTTCTTGTATTGATGGGGTTTTTCTTCCTCCCCCAACTTTGGCCATGACGTTGAGCAATGAAGCTATTCACATAGAAAGAGAAAGCCTATCTAGCAGTTGAAAATTTGTTTGTGAGAATATGAGGCCCAGTTGAAGAAACAGACACATCCACTCTGACAGACACAGTTACCCAGAAAAAGTCACCAAACAGAGGAAGCAGTTTCCCAAAGCAGTATACCTGGCCACAGAGAAGAGAACTGGGAAAAATGGGAAGAATATCAGTGGGGGCTCATGAGCTACAATTCAATAAGAAGTCATTCAAAAGGTACCCTAGATCTTGAAACAGCAGCCACCCTTTGGGGACCCAACTCATGAGGGTGAGTACAAGTTGAGGGAGTACTACAAAGGGGGTACTGCATTAATATATGCATAAGAAATGCCTGGTTTCAGGAAAACCATAGAGATTATAATTTACACTACTGCATTAAAGGATGAAATACAGAACTTCAGATACAAGCTGCCGAGAGGTAGCCTTTTCACTCAATATAAGGATAGCTTATATAAGCATCAGATATAAGTATCAGAGCAGTTTACAAGTAGAATGGGCTGTCTCTCAAGATACTGGTTTCCCTTTCACAAGAATTTTTCAAGTAGAGGCTGAATATTTATCCTTTTGTCAGAAATGTTATAGAAGGAATTTTTTGTCAGTAAGGATTGCACTAGATGATTTCTGAAGATCCTTCCAACTTGGCAATCTATTGTGATATGGAAAACTTTCTGGTAATGAACAAAAACAGATCCAGCTGAATCTCTTCTAAGCAATCATCCATGAAAGCCTTCCCTTTTCTTTATTCTATCTTCACCAAAGGTCTACACTGCATAGACAATTCTTATAAAGATTGTACAGAGATGAAGAAATAGGCATACTATTCATATATATTCATAGTTATTTGAATCTATTCAGGCACCATTTGGGGAGTAATAATATTACCCATGATCTTTTCTATTCTTCTGAAGTTTTCTCCTGTGTTATCTTCAAAATCAATAGCAACCTTTTTGAAATTTCATTGCTTACAAGATGTGTTTCTTTCTGTATGTTTTTGTTCTTAACAAGACACTCTTCTTGATTTCATTTATTGAATACCATACTTATATTAGGACAAATTTTCTATTTTTCCCAAATACCACTATCCACTAAACTCTTCTCTTTACTGTTAATAAGTTTTCTTTCTATGAATTTCTTTCAGAATGTTAAGATTTCTCCAAATGCATAATGACGTCAGCCATATTTCCTTACAGAACTGAACTATATGATATGAGGAGTCAGTATATTAGAAGTATGCTAGAAAGGTAAAGCAGTATCATAGATGGAACCCTGGGTGTGAAGTGCTTAGTTTCTAATCCTAGCTCTGGTATGTATTACTAATGTCACCACTGATATAAAATGAAATTTCTCTGGGCCTTTTCCCTTAACTAAGAGATGAAAAGGATCCAGTCTCAACTGGATGATTTTGAAGACATCTTTCAATCCTAAATACTATCCACAGAAAGTAGAAGATGCTTCTAATTAAAGTTTGATACTAGCCAGATTGTTGTTGCTTGTCCCTTCATTCTTGAAAAGGACCATGACAACAGAAGGGTGATGCTATGAGTTGCAAGCGAATTGGATTTAAGTGAGGGATGACTATGTAAAGACCCCAGCCTCATTTTTTCCTCCAGAGCCATCTGGATCCAGTGGCAAGATATAGATTAGGACAATTGGAGATTGGCCCCACTAGAAAGATAGCATCTGAGCATTCCCGTAGGAATTTCTCTGTATCTTAAACTAAACATTGCATCTTCCTACTAACCTGCTTCAATCACACTCTAATCCTTTTCAGCTCTTTTCCTCTCAAGGTTTGGGTTCAAATCACGAGGTACAGCAAATGACTTACACAAGAGACTTAGTTACATGTCAAGATAAAATTCATTGGAAGGACACACAGTAAATATACCAATCAGACCCTCCACAGTATCCTCCTTGGCCCTAGACTTCTTACAATGGACAAAGCAAGTCCCTTTAATATATAGCTGGGAATGCATCATGGCACTGAAGAGTTCCCAAGGACTCAGGACTCCCCAAGTACTGAGTAGCTCGACACCTCATATGTAGAGAAGTTATTATACCCCATAAGATGAAAAAGATGAAAAATACTGGCAACACACTCATAATGCTTCCCATCATGATCTTGTGCAAAGTACTTCAAGCGGAGGCAGGAGGCTAAAAGAAACTTGGGCATCCAGAATATGATTCATCTTATCTCTGGGAGGGGGTTGTAAGACTTAAGAAAACCACGTTCTTAATAAATGAAGCAGAAAGACACATTTTAAAGCATGACTGAATATCTGACTGTCTTACAGGTAGTAAGTGGAGTTAGTACCCAATAGCTCAATCACTTTCCATTCCAGTTAAAGTAACACTTGTACCATTCCCTCTTTCTTCCCTTCCAGATTACTTCCACCATTCATTGAGCTAGGATTTTGAATCCTAGACAGTTAATGCTAAACCACTCAGTGACTAATACTGAATCAGCAAACTTTTTGGTAAACCCCAGGAAGACAAAGATTCATTTAACTTGTTACTGTTTTACAGCAGTTCTAGGAGTTGCCCTTGGGAAGACTTTCACCTGAGCACCTTTGGGTACTTTTGAAGCTCCAAAATGATTCATTGATGCTGTCCTTTATTCTGGGCCACCATTTCTCCTCCTGCTCCTCAGATGAGAGGAAATAAATCTGGTAGGGAATTTGAAGACCATCTTTTCCAAGCCCTTAATTATACAGATGTGGAAATTCATATCAATAATGAAAAGAAAAGGAAAAAATGTGCTGAGAAATATTCACTTTTTACTAATAACTTGCCAGCTTTTAAATTGATTTTAGCAGAATGTGAGGGTCTTTTGAAACGTATTTTTTCTCAAGTGTTCTCTCTATAAGGGAGCAAAGTTATTGGACTTTTGCTTTTGTTGTTTTGTTGAGGAAAGTAGATTGATTCTATGTGTCATATTATCCTTTGTATTATATTTATATGTATGCAGGCTTTCTCTATTCCCCTTAAAGGCAGAGACTTATTTTATTTAACTTTGAATCTTACCTAGTGCCTCATATGAAACAGAGCAGAGTAGATGCTAACTGTCAAGAGAACCCTGGACTTTAACTTGGTAAACTTGAGGTCAAGACTAGGTCCTTTCTCTACCACTTAATAGCTGTCCGGTTTGGGTTGTGTCACTTTAATTGAATCTGTGTTTCATCATCTGCAAAATTGGGACCCTACTATTTGTACTACCTATCTTGAGAGAGGGAAGAACACTTGAGAAAAAATAGTTTGGACTGTTATTATTTTTCTACTATACCATCAACTCCCTAAGGAGCGGGATTATTTCTTATCTAAACTTTCATATCCCCCAGCACTTAGCACTACAATGGTACAGTACTTAAGAAATATTTGGATTGATCTGAATGGTATTGAATTGAATAAACATTAACTGACAAATTAACATTCAGATCACAAATGTAACCTCTGTAATATCAATAACCCTAAGCATTTATCTGTCGCATGTTGGCAATGAAAAATTTGGTAATAGGATGTAAGTACTCTTGAATACAACTAGATTGAAAGAGAAGCTCTAATGAAATTACATAATAAAAATACTTTTCATT
Organism: Pseudocheirus occidentalis; assembly: GCA_028646575.1. NCBI lineage: Eukaryota > Metazoa > Chordata > Mammalia > Diprotodontia > Pseudocheiridae > Pseudocheirus > Pseudocheirus occidentalis. The sequence goes on from JAQQSW010019430.1 coordinate 6,326, forward strand.
TTATAGCTTTTTAAAATTTTCATAGGGTTTTCACATCCCTTACCTAAAGCACCTTACAACTATAAGATTTTAATTATTCTATAATCTCATTTGTAAGAGGGAAAGAAACCCAGCTGACCTTGTGTTGGAAGTCTGCCTCATTACACATTCCAAATGACAATATTATGAATAGCAATCAACAGAGGCAGTATGGGATAGCAGAAAAATGGGCTGGACCTAGAATCAAAAGACTGGCTTCAATTATGTTTTTAACATATACTGACTATGGGGCCACTTTCAGGTCACTCAACCTCTCTGACTCAGAATTTCCTTATCTGTAACTACTAACTAATGAGTAATTATGAGGAGAAAAAAAGCACTTTGTAAATCTTAAAGTGGTAGGCAAATGAGTTATTGTTATTAAATAGGAACAGGCACTGGATATGCCATTTCTTTATTTGGGGCATCGTGGGAAGGTTGAAGAAACTTCCTCTGTGTAATGGTCTTGTAAATGAGAAGACCTTTCCCATTCATTAATTGGCCCATGTGATCTGCTTAAGTCACATGGAAGCCTAAGACAACAGGAACTTGAGTCACATGAAGCCTGTGGTGGGAGGAGTTTGCTGAACAGGTGGGGCAGGAAGGGGTGGGGCAGGAAGTGGTGGGGCAGGAAGGGGTGGGGCAGGAAGGGGTGGGGCAGGAAATGAGTCCCAGCAGTTAGAATGGAGGGAGGAGAGGACACAGGGAAGTAGAAAGCTAGGATTGTGAGGGTGTGTTGTGCCCAAGCAGGAGGAAGGCTTTGGGATGGCGTTGTTTCCTGTGGTGATAAGGCATATTAACTTCTTTGTTGCTATGAGGGATAGGGTTTTCTATGGATTTGACTTTCTGGTGTTTGAATAACTATTTTGGTCCTGCTTTCCATATGTAAGGTCTGTTATTTTTTATGATTCAGAATTCTGCTGGCATATTCATAGCCCCCCATAGGTGCTGTGAATATGGTATTGGCAGTATACTCTGCCAGTGAAATTTGGCACCTACTCTTACAGAATTGCCTAGATTATTGAAAGGTTAAGTGAGTAACCTGGGGTCATACAGTCAATATGGGTCACAACTTCTTGACTTTGAACCTAGCTCTCCGTATACTATGTAATGCTTCCACTTGTTATTATCAAATATAAACTATTATTTTTAAATATCTGAAGAAGTGCACAGAAGCAGAAAGATCAATATTGCTTAATGTATACAGGAAGTCTCTACCAGACCAGTTTTAGGAGAGAGAACACCTCTGATCACAATGGCTAGATTGGAATGATAGCTTTCTATGAGACTCTAAACCAAACTCTCACAGATCTTTTGTCCTCTGCATTGTGTACCCTAAGAGTATATTAAGTCAACAGGATATATCATCATGATATGTGACATTTAAGTCCCAGGGAGTACTACTGCCAAGTTACTAGGTCCTGTACTTAGTCAAAGACCAGACTCTGGCAATCCCATGCCAGAAGTAGTGAAATGACCTCCTGCCTGATCATCTGACCATATGCCTTCCATCTCATGTTGCACTTGTTTCCAGACCAATCTCCAACCTCATTTAGAAAGCAAAGTGGTACCTTCCATCCAATAATGAATATTCTCACAGCCAGTCATATCCTACAAATTCTTGCAATTCTGAACCCCTCTAGGACACCGTCCAAAACTTAATTTTTTTTCCCTATCAACTTGAGGCCTTATTTCCAGTCCCTATCAATCCTCCCACCACTTTTCATACACCCTCTAAAATTGCAAAGACAACAAACTTCTTTTCCTGTCCCACTTTCTTTGTTCTTCTAGCTATTATTGAAACCTACTGTTCCCCAGTGAACATCCTCCTTGAGTACACTTTCTGGTACTACACTTATCCAGGCAGAGAGTAGGAGCTAGAATACTCCTTGTTCCCAATTACTACTTCCAGATTCTCTCCTTACCCTTATTACTCATAACCTCTCCTTTGAAGTTCATATTATTCATTCCCTATCACCCAATCAAAAACCTGTTAGCTATGCTTACTTATGTCCTGGTCACTTTCTTTCCTTCTTCAATGTGTTCAGTACTTGACTCACAATTTTTATGTCCTCAACTCCTACTCTTAGTGGAATTCAACACACATTGACACTTTCTCAACCAACCTAACTATTCATTTCCTCAACCTAATCATTTTCCATGACCTACTCCTCTAGATCATCTCAGCCACAGCCAATGATGGTCATAGCCTTGATCTTGCCATCATCCACAAATTTACCACCTTGATATTTGAGAATCCCCAAATCCATAGTCTATTGCCTTTCCACTTCTATCTGCCTTCCCTTGCCATATCCTATTCTTCATCCATACCATAATCCCACTATTTTCTCTCAGGCCTAGCAACTAGTCACTTTCTTCTCTTTTCCCCATTTAAACCACTTGATATACCAATTTAACTCTACTCTCCTCTTCTTTTGAGTCCCTAATCAGTTATCATTTCATCGAATTGTTTACTACCAAACCTTATTCTAGAATTTCTCCCAATTAGTAACTACTGACAACATGGAAAAAATGAAGCCATCCTTCTTATTGGAACCTATCAATTTGTTACACAACATTAATTGGGCTTCATTGCTGCTAGGCAATATTTCTATACCTCCCTAATCAATTCACTATCTTATTCTACACAACAACTCTTCTAAGTTTTTCAATAATCCTCAAACTTCCGATGGCTACTGCCTCCAAACCTTCTCAGCTAAAAATGATTCATTTTTTTCACAGAAGAAATTGAGGTCTTAAACTGAGTTCCCTCCTCCTTTCTTCCTCCTCCTCTCATATCATTCATAGGCCTTCTGCTGCTATCTCCTTTACACATCTCACATGAAGAGATCAACTTTTTCCTTACCAAGGCTAAACTGTTTACCTACACAAGAAATCTTATCCCATTCTATATCCTCTAAGAGATTACTCCCCTGTGGCATCCCCAATCTATCACTTATCTTCAGGTTTTTTTTTTGATCTATCAGTTCACCCCTTCCCTACTTCCTATAAATGTGTCCATGTCTCCGCTATCCTAAAAAAACCTTCGTATTTCATTCCATCCCCACTATCAACCTATATCTCTTCTGTCCTTTGTGTCTAAACTCCTTGAAAGGGTATCTACAAACTTCTTAACCCCTTAAAATCTGGCTCATTGCACTGAAACTGATCTCTCCAATAATCTCCTAACTGACAAATCCAATGGTCTTTTCTCAATCCTCACTGTCTCTGGCCTCTCTGCCGCCTTTGACACTGTCAGTCACCCTCTTCTCCTTGATACTCTTCTCTCAAAGTTTTTAGGACATTGCTCTCATCTGATTCTCCTCCTACCTGTCTTTTTCAGTCTCTGTTGCTGGATCCCTATCCATATCATGCCCTTTAACTGTAGGTTTCCCTCCAGATTCTGTCCTGGGTCCTCTTTCTTTCTCCCTCTATATTACTTCATTTGGTGACTAAATCTGTTCCAGTATTACCATCTCTATGCTGACTATTCTCAAATCAACCTCTCTATGGATGTCCATTCTTAAGTCTCCAATTGTCTTTCAAATATCTTGAACTGAACATCTTAAACTCAACATATTCGAACCTGTATACATTATCATTCCTCCTAAACCCCCCCGCCCACACACACACACACACACACACACACACACACACACACACACTTCCTATATTCCCTACTATTACAGAGGGTAATAACATCCTCCCAGTCCCTCAGATTCCCAACTTAGATGCCATCCTCAACTCCTAATTATCTCTCATCCCCAACCCCATATCCAATATTATACTAAAGCCTGTCCATTTCACATTTGCATCATCTGTCACATATGCCCCCTTCTCTTCTCAGACTTTGCCGCTACTCTGGAACAGGTCCTCTAGTGCAGGTGTGAGGCGGCTTCAATATCCTGTTGCTGGATCTGACTGCCTGAAATCTCTGCCTCCTCCATTCAGACATCAAAGTGATTTTCCTAAACCTGAATGTCAGACCATGTCACCCTCCTAATTAACAAACTCAAGTGGCTCCCTATAGTCTTTAGGATCAAATATAAGATCCTCTGTTCATTTAAATTCCTCCATAGCCTGGCTTTCTCCTATTTTTCAAGTCTTCCTAATTATGTATTCTTTGTCACAGTGACACAATCTTCTCCTGTTCTATGAACAATACATTCAATCTCTTGGCCCCAGACATTTTCTCTGGTTGTTCCCCCAAGCCTGAGATGTTCTCCTTCATCTCTACTTACTGATCTTCCTGGATTCCTTTATATCCCAATTAGGAAGACTTTCCTAGTCCCTCCCAGTTCTGGTGTCCTCACTCTCTTTTTCTCATTTATCCTGTATTTATATTTGTAAATATGTGTTTGCTTGTTGTCAACCCCAACAGGTTATGAGCCCCTTGAGGACAGAGGTTGGTTTTTGTCACTTTTTGGCTCCCCAGCACTTAACACAGTAGTGCCTGGGACTTAGTAGATGCTTAATGTTTATTGATTTGCTCACTGACTGACCATTTCTGCCCCATGGACCAATCCTGAGTACTTGATTGTTCATCTTTTTCCATGTCACACCTGAGAAAATTACATGAACATGACTGTTAAAATTGAGATGTAGAGGTTACAGTCTCTGACCTGAAGCTTAAGGAGAAGCTGGGAAACAGGCCAAATGGAATAGCTGACTTTCAAAGTTGTGCTATACTTCATTCAGGAAGTT
>JAQQSW010019431.1:0-11047 GCA_028646575.1 Pseudocheirus occidentalis
ATACTATATGTCATGTTCATAACTGGTTGTCAAAAATACTCATTCATAGATCTGAATAAATTTGCCATCAGGACACCTTTCATATACTTAAGTCCATAAGCAAACATCTAGGATCATGCCTCTAGGGGGCAAAGTTCATCCACAGAGAAACTGGAAGTAGGTATATCAAAGTGTAAACATAATCAGAAGAGTACTATTGGAACAAAAAGTCAATAGAGGTTCTTCAGCCACCACTGTAGAAGGTATATGGAGGAGCTGATAGGAAAGGGCCAATGAGAGTTCAGTCCATAAACCCTGCACAGAGCTAGATACAACCAGCCTTCATTAAGAGTTTGTCATGTTTAGATCACTTAAGTATATGAAAGATGTCCTGATGGCAAATTTATTCAATCCCCCACAAAGTGGTTCCAACTCATCTTTGAAGGCAAATTTTGCATCACTCTCTTTGGTGGACTGAGATTGACTCAGACTGGTCCCCTAATGGTTTAATTTCTGTACTGGAATGAAGTGAGGCACTCACACATCATTCAAAAGTTTGTTTTTCTCCCTTTTCCCATATATTAGGCACTTAAATATTTGCTATTTGAACATGTAGCTCTGTCTTATCTCATCCATTAGATAAACCCCTTGAAGGAACTTTTTCCCTCTTTTTGTCTTTGTATCTTCAGTGTCTTTGTATCTTCACATGGTGACACTCTCTCTAATCATATGAATGGCAACCCTGCCAAGACTCCCCATCCCATGCCTCTCTTGCCCTTACCCTCTAGTAAATTCTCCTGAAAGGGTCGTCCAATGCGCTTGGGCCCTTTTCTTGACTTTGGATATCAATGAAAGATGCTAGCTGTCCATCATCCATCTTCCACTTTTGCTACATAATTAATGCACCTGCTTTTCTGGTGATACATCTCTCTGACGATGTCCTATACTCCACTTATCCTGCAATTCATCATTGTTAATATATTGCAACCTATCCACATTTGCCATGTATTTCTTTATTGTCAAAGTATTAAATCCTCAGAGACTAGTATTCTGTAATTCACAGTCATATAGAATCAGTAGAAGAATTTTGACTTTTTAATTGGCCTTTATTTTAAGGATTAACAAAAACACCAGTTTCTCCAAAACAATCTAATTTTCTCCCTTATTTAATTTTGGACCCACATGGACAGGATAAAGAACAAACCTGTTCATTTAACTATGTACTATGTATGCGTATGTATATATCTATGTGTGTATGTGTGGGTATGGGATTGGGGGCAATGTACTAGAGATGTGAAACATATGTACTTTGGGGTTTTTTTGTGGTTGTATGCACTTTTAAATAAGGTCATTGTACTATTAATTTTATTCAACTGTTTTTATCTCATTACAAGAGAATTTTTATGAAGTTGGAATGATCTATAAATATATGTAATATAAAAAACAAAACACATCAATGAAACTAAAGTCACCAAAATAATCTATCCAATAATACACATAGTACGCCCTTAAATCTTTCTTGAATTGTTAAAATAAGGGTTTCTGATGATTTATAGTTATCTATATAAGTATTAATTATGTTATACCTAGAGATCTAGTATGTAAGAATATTTTGGGAAAATCATGATTATTTGGGGAATAGGATTTTAAATCTGGGGGGGGGGAGGAAATGAAAACACTGGAATTGTATTCTTAACTTATTTTAAAGCAGCTCCCTACCACCCAGGGAAAACTTAATCCCTTTCTCATTGAAGAAATTGAATATTAATTTGGACTCATTAAATAAGCCCATTATGAGACAGCTAAATTTCTTGCCCATAAATGAGAAACTTAAAAGGGAAAAATGTTTAATAAAATAAGTCCATCTTTAAAACAAACAATACATTAACTTTCTGGGTACCAAAAACTCCACTCATGGAATCTGATTCCATTTTCTTCCATGGCAATGATGTGTTTATCTGTCATCATCAGACTTTGAACTGTTCCACATAAATGAATATTATAGATAATTGAAACTTCCTTCTCAGAGGAAACCTATATAATGTCTTGCACAGACCGTATTCAATGCTTTGCCAATGTGGTAGAGCTACTAGAGTTTACATTGTTGGCATAGATTTTATATATGCTCATATATAATGTGTGTGCTTATAATGAGCATCAATTTTTTAATATCTGAGAAAAAAGTATAAAATATCAATGGGATGGGCAGAATTATTACTATTCTGAAGTTCTATCATCTTTGATGCCACACAATCCATTTTGGTGTCAGCAAAAGTAGTGAAGCCATAATTATTCATCATAATTAACAAAACACTACTGAAAATATTTATCACCAAATGATAACCAAAGTTATCATGGGAGAAAAATACTCTCAGATATCACAAATATCAAACAAAACATTTTATTTGGAAAATGCTGCCTATATAGACATGTGCTTTGTTTTCTAGATTTTTACCTCCTCCAAGTTTCTGTTTTATATCATACAGTCATTCATTCATCCATTCACTCCATTCATTCATTCAAGAACTATATATTAAATATCTACCATAAGTAGAGTCCTATGACAGATGTTAGGAGAGATATATAGTCAATTAAAGTTTAATCAATATCCCCGTGGAGTTTACAATTTAGTAAATAAGTAATACTATGGAATAAACATATTAATGGGTATACCCATTTAATGGGTAATTATCTTAGGACAGAATTAATTATAATATTGGCATAAAAGAAATAAAAAGCTCTATGTGAGGTCAGACTAAGTAACAGCTATTTTCAACTAGGAGAATAAGGGAAGCCTTGATGGAGGAGTGGGCGTTCAACTTGGGCTTTGAATATAAAGGATCTCAGAAGACAACAATATTCATCAAGGTATTTCCAGCAGAGAAAGAAAAGGAGGAATTTTTCATTGAAAAATATTCCATAAAAGGAGAGACTAAGATACCAAAAGAGCCAAACATTGCAGTCTAATATTAAATCAAAATAGGCTCTATGATGTTATATAAAGAAAATAGCCATATGTTGACTAAATTGTTGTCTTCATTAAATTGATTGAAGGTTCTGCCCTCACTTCCCCTTTCTCTTCAAAATCTTACCCTTTAATTAACCAGTTCAGCTTTGCACTATCCTCTACTCTTGAATCTCATGCCCCTTTGTCCCATTTCCATTCACCTCTTTCAAAACCACAGTTCTTGATTACTACTATCATTTGTTTACTTTGGCTCATGTTGCTATCTGCCACTGAAAGAAGTCATACAACCATGATAGCTGGGTCTCTTACAAGAGTATGTTATTTAATCTCAACTGGTTTCTCACTGCTGCACACTAATTTTGACTCTTCCCTGGTTGACTGTGTAATACCCCACATCTGTTCCAAACATTCTATTCTCTCCTCAAGCTATCCTCAACATCGTCTCAGCTCACCCCACCCAGCACCCTCCCCAATCCCTGCCCAGCAAGGAATCTTGCCTCATACTTCACCAAAAAAAAACTAAAGACATTCTTTTTGAGATCCCTCTCCTCCCCATTGTCATACTTCAAATCATATCAGCACCATCCACTATTCTCCATTTGCTCTCGTCTTGGAGGATGAAGTGGCCTACTTATTTGCCAACATCAGCATCAACATTGACATCTATACCTTTATCAAATCCCCTCCTATCTGTTCTGGAAAGTCACCCCTTCAATTATCCTCTATCTCTTCAGTCTTCCTTATCTACTGGTATCTTCTCTTCTTCCTACAAAAATACACTTGCAAATCTCTCCCATCCTTAAAAAAGGAAAACCTTCACAAGCTTTCCCTCAAACTATCATTGTATATCTCTCCTCCGTCTCACAGTCAGACTCCTAGAAAAAGCTGTCTATGCATCTTGCCTCCAATTTCTGCCTTTTCAGTCACTTACAATCTGGTTTCATCTTCACTGCTCGACTGAAATTTTGCTCTCTAATGTCACCAGTTATCTCTACATTGCTAAATACAAAGTTTTTTTTTCTCAGTCTTCATCTATGTTGACCTCTCTACAGGGTTTGATAACATCAATTATTCCTTTTTCAGATCTTCTTTCTTTCCTCCGTCTTTGTGACCCAGCTTTCATATGTTTCTCTCCAGACGAAGATAATCAACCCTTCTCAGTCTCCTTGGCAGGCTTCTCATCAGTGTTAATAGTACTTACAAGTGGTTATACTCCAGGGCTCTGATTGAGTCCCCTCTTCTTTCTACATTCTTACTTAGTGACCTCATAAGCTCCTCTGGGTTCAACTTTCACCTCTTTGCAGAAGATTTCCAGATCTAGATATCTAGCTCCCATCTTTCTCCTTAATTCCAGTCCAGAATTTCTACTTGCCTGGTGGGCATCCCTACTTGGATATTCCATAAGCACCTCAAATTCAATATGTTTTAAATCAAACTCACTTTCTTTCCTCTAAATCCTTTCTTCCTTTTATGTTCCTGATTTCTGTCTCAAACATTCAGGCCCCCAGGTTCGCTGTCTCCGAGTCATATTCAACACTTCACATGCTCCCATATCCAATCACTTACCAAGTCTTATGGGTAATAACACTCCAATATCTCTCACATCTATGTCATTTTCTCTACTTACACTACAACCACTATATGTCAGGCACTCATTTGACTCCCTGCATTCAGTCTCTCTCCCTTTCCAATGTACTTTCCACAGAACTGCCAAATTGATATTTCCAAATTAGATCTGACCATGTCACTCTGTTCAATGGCCTTAGTGGTTCTGCACTGCCGTGTGTGTGTGTGTGTGTGTAGACTCCATTTTCCTTTTATCTACCATTATGTCAAGTTAAGGATCAAAGTGACCTGAATTTGGAGAAGTCACAAGACTACACCACCAAAGAGTCACTTGCCTTAAAGCAAGACTCCTCAGTGTCTCCTGATTGCCTCCCAGTCTCCTCCAGCCAACCTGCACCTTCACCTCATTGTCTACAGATCTCCTCCTTAAATAAGAAACCAACTGTCTTAAACCTTTCATAATTATTTTTCATTGCCTCCAAATCATATATTAACTGGGTAAAAGCCAAAGTTCTGGTTTCTTGACTACTGAGAGCCCTAAACCCAGTTTGTTTTGCAACCACATGCACTGCTCAGTGAATCACTTATGATAATGATATGCAGTTTTGTTATTTAACTTTGACACATCCCCTACTTCTATGTCTCTATACAACCTGTCCCCAATCTCTGAAATCATTTTCCTTTCCACCTGTACATCTTAGAATCCCTTGCCCCCTTCAAGACTCATCTCCAGTGTCAACTCTTTTAAGAGAATAGTTATATTTCCTATCCTGAAACATTGTATGTGTGTGTATGCATTTGTGTGTATGTATATATGTATGTGTATATGTTTATATGCATACATATATACATATGTAATTTATTTTAAAATACATATATACCTAACACACTAAAATACACACACACACACACACATATGTAATATTTATTTATCTACGAATATGATGCAATCCCTTGGTGGAATGTAAGCTCCATTGAAGGCAAGATTTATCTCACTTTTATATTTTTGTTCCTAGGGCCTAGTACAGTACCTTGGCACAGGAGACGTTTAATAGACATATTATTAATTGACTGCTTAATGTTTTGATATTGTATAGATAAAGTTTAAGTCTTTTAGGTGGAAAATAAATCAACCAATTAATAACATGCTTTGACTGAGTCTTTTGTGCACATAGCACTGAGCTATGTGCTAGAAGGATAGAATGAAAAAAATTTAAGGTATGGTACTTGCTCTCTAAGAACTCACACTCTAGTTGAGATCAAAACATGACATAAAGAAAAGCAAATTATTTATCCATGTGCTATAAAATATATTAGTCATTTGGAAAAAGAAGAAATGATTCCTGACTAGTGTATACAGGAAAGTAATCCTGTAAGTGACAGGACTTTAGTTGTACCTTAAAGAATAATAAATGCTCCATCCTAATTCTGAAGGAATGATTTTCTTCAGTGAGCTTTTGGATCTTCTTTTCCACTTGGCCAATTTTGCTTTTTAAGGCATTCTTCTCCTCATTTGCTTTTTGGGCCTCTTTTGACATTTGGATTACTCTGTTTTTAATGTGTTATTTTCTTCAGTAATTCTTTGGGTCTTCTTTAGCAGGCTATTGATTAATTTTTCATGATTTTCTTGCATCACTCTCATTTCTCTTCCCAATTTTTCATCTGCTTCTCTTATTTGATTTTCAAAATCCTTTTTGAGCTCTTTCATGGCCTGCAACCAATTCATATTTTTCTTTGCGGCTTTTGATATAGGACCTTTGACTTTTTTGTCTTCTTCTGGTGGTATGTTTTGTCCTTTGTTGCCAAAATAAGATTCTATGGTCTTTTTTCTATGCTATTTATTCATCTTCCCAGCCAAATACTTGATTTTCTAACTCCCTGTCAAGGTAGGACTCTGCTTCCAGTGGGCATGGGGGTGGGGGTAGATGTACTGTCCCAGGGTTCTGGAATTTTGTATCAGTTGCTTGATCCCCCATAGTCTGTGGGCCCAGAGCACCAGAAGCAGCTTCTGTTGCTGCTGCTACCACTGCCTCTACCACCTCTGCCACCCCATGGCTAGGGCCAGACCACGTGCTTCTCTTTTATCAGGTCCCACAGAGTTCCCCCACTGACCTTCCCCACTTTTCTTGGCATTTGTGGGTTGAGAAGTCTGGAAATCACCATAGCTGCCAACAATTTAGTCCCCTGATGCCTGCTTCGACCTCCCAGGTGCAGCCCATATGAGACTGTGCTCTGCTTCCAGCCCAGTGCAATATACCGTTCCTGTGGGTCTTCTAGGCTATTGGGCTAGAAATGTATTTCATTCTGTCATTTTGTGGTTTCTGCAGCTCTAGATTTCTTTAGAGTCATTTTTACAGGGATTTGGGTGAGACCTCAAACAAGTCCCTGCTTTTACTCCACCATCTTGGCTCCACCCCTATTTTATAAATTAAAAATAAAATTTAAAAAATAATGATAAAGATTTATGTAAGGATGAAAGAAAGGCACTCCGGGAAGATAGAACAGAATGAACCAAGAGGTCAGAATGAATTTGGTGTATGTCAGTGACAATAAAGAAAATCTACCTAGAACAGAGAGTACATGGTAAAAAGATAGGCGAAAGTGTACTTCAGACTTGGAAGGTACCTTACACATCATCTAGTCTGAGTGATTCATTATATTCATTATGTTGAGAAAACAAAAGAGCAAGTTTTATTTAACTGGATTGCAATCTCAAATCCAGGTCTCCTAATTCCTATTATCCTTCTCGCTCCATTCTGAAAGGGTGGGGCCAGGTTATATAAGACTTTGAATGAAAATCAATATAACTAGTACTACATTACAAATGGAAAATATAGCTCAACAGAGTCTGCTTTTCCAACACTCTCCTGCAACTTCTGAACTACTGAGGTAGTTGAATTTACATATCATAGAATTGGAATGGGGCCTTAGAGATCACTTAATCCAACCCCCCATTTTTACATATGAGAAAATCAAGACCCAGAGATGTGAGGTGACTCATCCTAGGTCACTGACAAGACTGGAACTTTTTAAAAACCAGGTCTTTGGTCTCCCCACACAAAGCATTCTTTCTTTTATATAATTCTTTAGGACGGGACTAACCCTCATCCCAAACTAATCATCTTGTCCCTTAGCGAAAGAGGTCAAAATAAGAACACTGTATTTCATTTGGATTCACTTGGCAAAGCTTCCAAGTGCAAGAGTGCAGGTAAAACAGTCACACTTAAAGTATAATTAACACCTTTTATCTCCATTCACCTGATAGTGGGGAACAAACAGCAGCCAGGGCTTGTGGTCCGAGTCCCCATGAATGTCAGAGCTGTCAGCTGAGTTTGACTTCGATGGAATGCAGCAGCTTTGATTTATTGGTCCCTGTAAGTTTGAAATAGAAAATCACATTAGGAGTATTATGCAGAATAAATTAACAGGCCCCATTTTTCTCACAAGATGCTGTGAGAAAAAATACCTGCCACCTGTCATTAAATTCACTGTTGCAAAGGACACAAATAATGGACTAAACTGGAGGGCAGAGCAGAGTATTTAGGGATTTCAGGAAATTTAACTAAGTGGGCTAGGTTTTAGTAATTAAAAACAAAACAGAAAAAGGAAATGTGACATTTTACCCAATCCAACATATACCCTATACACACAATACAAGGGAGAAGAGTGGCCCCTTCTCACATAAAGAGGTGGCTTATTTTCCATTCGATCCTGTCTTCTATAGCAGATTGCTGGCTCTCTCTCATGCCAGTCTCCCCCTGGCCACAGACTACTCCCTCTTGCCTACAAATACACCCATGTCTTCCCCATCAAAAAAAGAAAACGGAAAAAAGAACCTTTACCTGAGCCAAGCATCCCTGCTAGCTACTGTCCTTGATCTCTTTAAACTCCTCAGGAAAGCTCTCTTCACCTGGGGCATTTACTAGTTATCTTCTCTATTTTAAACCCTCTGCAATCTAGCTTCTGTTTTCATCATTCAACTGCAACTGTTCTCTCCAAGTTACTGACAATTTCTTAATTGTCAAACTTAACAGTCTTTTCTCAGTCCTTATCCTTCTCGATAACTCTGTAGGCTTTGACATTGTCAATCATCTTCTCCTAGATATTCTCTCTTCTCTAAGTTTTTTACAACCCTACTCTTGGTTCTTCTCCTGACTGAATGACTGCTTCTTCTCAGTCCTGTTTGTTTGATATTCCACATCATGTCCATTAATTGTGGGTATCTTCCAAGATTCTATCCTGGGTCCTCTTCTTCTCCCTCTACATTATCTGACTTGGTAATGTCTTCAGCTCCCATGGGTGCAAATATCAGATGATTAGTGGATTTATATATATAGCTTTTGCTCTCTAGATAGACAGATAAATAGATGGAGAGATAGATAGATGGAAATTAAAGTATAGCTGTAGGTAGACATAGATATAGATATGTAGAAATACAGACAGACAGATAGACACACATATGTAGAGATAGACAAAGATATCTTGAGCTCCAATCTCTCATGACCAATTGCTTCTTAGATATATCAAACTGAATGTTCTATAGAGGTCTTACATTCAACATGTGCCAGACAGAATTAATTATTTTCCCCTGAATTTTCCCCTCCTTCAAACTTTCTTATTGTCAAATGTGCCATCACCTCCCAGTCACCCAGGTTTGTAACCTCACTGTCATTCTCAACTCCTTCATCCCTTACACTAGTCTCATATATCTAAATCTCTCAGTAAGTCTTATCACTTCTATCTTCATAACATTTCCCATATACTTCACTCCTCACACAGCTACCACCCTGATGGAGGCCCTCAAAATCTCATTACTGATTTGTTGAAATTGCCTTCTGACTTGTCTCACTATTTCAAGTCACTTCACACTAATCTATCCTTTAATCGACTTCCAAAGTCATTTTCCTAAAACATAGGTCTGACCAACCAACTCCTCCCAATAAACCCCAGTAACTCCCTATTATCTTTGTGGTCAAATATAAAATCCTCTGTTTAGCTTTTAATGTCCTTCACAACCTGACCCCTACCCACCTGTCCAGCTTTCTAACACATTACTTGCTTCTACACACTCTACAAACCAGTAACACTAGACTCCTTAGTATTCTTAACACATGATATCCAATCTCCCAAGTATTGTGCCTTTGCACGGCATTTGGAATACTCTTGCCCCTCACCTCTGCCCCCTTGTTTCTCTGACTTCCTTAAAGACTCAACTCAAATCTTATCTTCTGCAGGAGCATTTTACATCTCTGGCTTGTAGTGCCTTCCATCGGGGATGACTTTCCATTTACACTGTCTATAACTTATAGGTAGTTTGTTCTTGGTTTGTTTGTTTGTTTTACATGTTATCTCTGCATTGTGGGCAAGGATCAGGTTTTTATTTTTAATCCTATTTCTTAATGTATTTCATAACACATAACACAACTTAAGTTGGCACTTAAATGCATACTGACTTGCTGACTAATGAATAAAGACTGTGAGCAGCAGAAAGACTCAGTTCTCTTTAGGGTCTCAACCACTTGTCATCACTTGATATTAACCATGTGCTTTCTCTTTGCCTCCAAAGATCTCAAGCAGAGGAAAAATGAAATCATATAAATAAAAAAGGTGCTGGGCACTCTAAGAAAACAAAGAAAAAAATCTGCCCTCTAAGAGTTTGTATTATTCTTAGCTGGAGGGAAGGGTAGAGAGATGAGGAACAGCATATAAACTAGACTATAAGGAATTAATAAATGTAAACATGCAGTGATTTTGATGAGGGGAGGGTAGAGTTGTTAATAACTAGCAATATCATTGTTGTTGGTTCTTCATTCTGGAAGAAGACTATGATATCAGGAAGGTGAAGACATGACTTGCAAGTAAATTGGATTTAAGTGAGGCAGGGCCGTCCAAAGTCACCAGCCTCACTCTCTCCTCAGATGTCATCTGGGTCCAGATACATATCAGGATGACTAGAGATGGTCCCAGATGCAGTGGGAGACTTTGACCTTTTTAAGCTAAGGTCTTTCCCTGGTCTCAGCTTGTCTGAGGCAACATCTATTCAGTGATTAAGGCTAGGTAACAAATGAGGCAAAGAATGGCCTCTTTAACCTAAACCCCCCAAAAATTCATTTTGGTAGGGAAAGACCCTCAGGGTTCCTGGCAAAAAACAGAAACAACTGGTATTTATCCTCACTCTATACCATCAGATCCCAAACAGTGACCAAATGAGACCTGGACTGGGGCCTTTTGTTGGCCAATCAATGAGAGCTAGAATGATTTGGGTTTAAGGAACAGTCCATAAAGAAAGAAATCTAGTCATAAACCCCAAGATGTCTTACGAGGTTTCAATAATCAAAATTTATATTCCTTCTGGCAGACCACCTGCAGGTAAGGATATGATTCCCTATGTGGATGAAGGGAGAGGAAGGAGGAAGGGAGGGAAGGAAGGAAGGAAGGAAGGAAGGAAGGAAGGAAGGAAGGAAGGAAGGAAGGAAGGAAGGAAGGAAGGAAGGAAGGAAGGGAGGGAGGGAGGGAGGGAGGGAAGGAGGAAGG
>JAQQSW010019432.1:0-11047 GCA_028646575.1 Pseudocheirus occidentalis
GGGTCTGAGGGGAGTGGGTATTGAGAGACATGAAGCAAGATGACTACTTAGGGGACTGTTGTAGTAGTTCCATTGAAAACAATGCCAAGGACTTGAACTAGAGTGATTTGTGTATGGAGAGAAGGCACCGAATGTGAAAAATGCTGTGAAAGTTGTGATAATTTTATTTGGCAGCTGATTGACTATGTGGAATGAATAAGGATGATGCCAACCAACTTTGTGAAACTGGATAACTGGAAAAATGATTCTGTCCGTGACAGTAACAGTGAAATTCAGAAGAGAGGAGGCTTTGGAGGGAAAGATGAAGAATTCTGTTTATATATGCTGAGTTTGGAGATGCTTATGGGAAGTTCAGCTGGAAATGCCCAATAACTGGCAATTGGCAATAAGAAATTTGAGCTCATGAAGGAGATGAGGGCTGAAAAAATAGGCATTTGAGCAATCTGTTGTAAAATGGAAATTCTCCTGTATGCCCTTTGAAGACGGATACTGCATAGTTTTTTTTTTCCTTTGTAATCCCAATAGGAGTTATAGAGACTACAGGAGAGATTTTAGGACCCTCCCACAATCTGTATCTTCAGGTAATTCTTAAAGAAAGGAATTTTTTTCAACAAGCATAGCTCAATTCCTAGAGTTCAAGCTGAGAGCACCCTTAGAGCCTAGACAATCAGTATGTGACAGTAAACATTATTCAGTCCAAACTTTTAATTTTGCAGAAAAGGAACTGCAGACCAGAATTAACATGTAATTTTCCCATGATCATGCATCTATTTAATGGCACAACCATGGTTAGAAACTAGCTCTCCTGTTTCTAGGTCCAATGCTTTTTTTTCAGTAATAGAATATAAGCTTAATGGACAGAGACAGGTCTTCATTGAAACAATGAAGTTACAGATTGATAAATAAAAGTAAAAAGCATATTAATTACTTTAGGAAATTATTGTCTTGAGAAAGTCCCTATCCTTCTTTGGAACATTAGTTCATCTATCAAATGAAGTGATTGGACAAGATCATGTCTAAACTTTATGACCTTATCTGTCATGTGTGATAGGGAAAAGATGCACATGCTGTAAAGTGTAGGCTTGGGGGATTTGAATATGCATTATAATTCAGCTTGGCTAGAGGAAATGACTGGACATCTCTCAAGTATTCATCCCATCCCAAATGGAGGGGAAATTATCAGACCTAATGTTGCTCTCATCAGCCTTTCTCTTGACTTCTAGGGGAATACACATAACTGCTTCAATGACCAGAAATAAGAAGTAATGTCAAACCCCTAATAAGTGATGACATCAGAGAACACTTATGGAATCATGTAAGGATGTCTATTTATTTTTAATAGTGTAGAATTCTGACAAAGTAAAAAATAAAGATTTCAAAGAAAATTACATCTAAAGGAAGAAAGGAGACAGAGTTATATGTAATGAGTGAAGACCCATTCTTAGTTTCAATACTACTCTAATAAGAAAACATCATGGGAAGTTTCTTCATACTTCCTGAATCTAAAGAGGATGAAGTATGTGGTGGAAATAATTCTGGACTTTAAGCCAGAAAGAACCAAAATAAAATCGTATGCAACTACTTTCATGACAACACTAGATTATTCCTTTCACTCCTTTGAACTTGATGTATTCATTTGATAAGTGGGAATAACAGCACCAATATTACTGTAAAGGAGAAAACTGATATTAAATGATTTAAATGCTTATAAATAGTGTATAAATAAGTTAATGTTGGGAAAGAAATTTTCTTCATAATCCTGTCAAAACAGGTAGGGCTAGAATTAGTATTCCCATTTTAAAGAAGGGGAAGCTAAAAATATTTGTTACCATAATCACATACTACAAGAACAATTTGTTATTGTTAAAGATCCAATCTGCTGTAGTAAAAAGAACACTCGATTTGGAGGGATGAGACCTGGGTTCAAATCGTGACTCTGAGACTACCAAAGTGAATTATATTATTTAATATCTTTGTGACTTATCCCTTAACTGTAAAATGAGGAGGTAGTACTGAACAACCTCTAAGATCCCTTCCATTGATGAACTGATGATCTTATTATACTACGAATCCCGGTTCTGTTATTTACTACTGACATTCAGTTTCTTCATTTCTAAAGTAGAAGGTAAGGCCACATCATCTTAAAGTTCTTCTTTCCTGCTCAAAACCTTTTATAAATTAGACAATGCTTACTTGGTGCCCACATACCAATTTCTAGCTCCAGCCACTTAGCTTCAGTCTGGCAGGGGACAGTTTGTGGGACAAAACAGTCTGTTTCTTGTTCTTCAGTCCTGGCATACCATCTGTTGGACTCACCCATATTTTCTATTGCTTCCTTTGGGACCTCTCACACATAGTCTCTGAGAAATCCACAGTTTGTTCTCTGAAGAATCAATTAGAGTTTTTACAGAGTTAGGGGATGACACGGTAATTGGAAACAAAGAAAATATGCCATATTTTGTTCAACGTATGCTTTTCCTTTGTGAATATACTTGTTTATTTTAATGTTGAGAAGAATGATTCCCCAGAGGTACTCCTGGATCTCCATTATGTGATGCAGAGGAAAACTCCTCATGGTACAGTGGACGAGGGAAGGGCAGGAGAAGCCCTGAACTTGAAGACAAATGACCTAAGCTCAAATCCTTAACCTAGATCTGTTAAGGAATAGCTATGTGACCTTGGACAAAGCACTTAACCTTTCATACTCTGTTTCCTCATCTGCAAAATCATGAGATTGAACCAGCTGACCTGGAGTTCCCACAGTCTATGACATTATAAGGCCAAAATGTGAATTCTTTTTTTTTTATTGGAAGACCTTTTGAATGGAAAGGCATGTACATAAATCTATCTATATCATCTATTTGGCTTGCATACCTTTCTAAAACTACCATTCATTATGCCCACTCTGGACTGTAGTCAAACATGATAATCGATTTGTTCCCAAACATTTTGTGGACAATTTTTGCCATTTATATCAGTGCTTATTATGTTTTTTCTTCTCATAAAGAACACCCACTACTCCCTACCTCCTTTCATTTTATCCTTCTGCCTCCTCTGTGTGCCTGTCAAAACTCCACCTATCTCTCAAGGACTGGCTCTGGTCCATTCATTTAAGAAGGCTTCATTTTTCTCCTCAACTAGAAATTAAGGATGATGCTTTGGCTCCTCTTCTCTTCTGGCTTTTGGCATGTTCTGTCTTGAATTCTAAGCTTTACATTATTATGATTCATACCACCTTATCTGATTTCTAATCTGTCCTTTTCTCTCATGGTGGTCTTTACTTTATCTCTGTTATCATATTGGGGCTATTCTGGTGGTGGGGAAGAGTGCAAGTCTTAAGAGTCATAGGATCATGGTATTAGAACTGTAAGTGGCCTTCAAGGTCACTAAGTCCAACCCCCTCATTTTATAGGTAAGGAAACTGAGGTACTGATAGATAAGGGACTTGCCCAGAGTTGGTACAATTAGGTTTGAATCCCTGTTCAAATGCTAATTTTCTGGCCTTAAAAAATTACTTAAATTCTCAGTATATATTTCCTCATCTATAAAATAGAAATGATATTTCCATGCCCTACCTTAGAAAGTTGTTTTTGTGTAATGGAAATGTAAAAACTTCAAAGTGTAAAATAAACTTGAGTTATTATTGCTTTCTTGTAGTTCTACCATGATGTCTTATTGTAGCATGGAAGTAATTTTAGATTTCCAAATAACCAACTAATGTAAGGTAGATTTTGTCCAGTTTTCCAGAGCTAGAAATGCTGGATCTGGTAACACACTCTTCATTTGTCATTAGAATATTTGTTTACCAATGTTTTGAGAGACTTCAACTGATTAACAATTTATTTTTCATTATCATTACTGTTACAACACTTTTTGAAGATTTTCTATACCATAGATGGGATGCAGCCCCTACCCACACAGATGAAATCTCAGGTCACTGAATAATTTTGCATTCTTCTTGTTAAAGTCTTGGTATTCAATGATATGCTTTCTAAACCTGACATACAACACATGAACCATAATTAGCCTTCTTGCACATTCACATCATCCATTCTCTATATTACAGCTCAATCCCACCTCTAGCTGTTTCCTGATATCAATCTGTGATCTTCCAATACTATACGCTTTCACAAGTTATTCCATGTATTGGGAATTCACTCATCTCATATTTCTCTACCTCTTAGAATCCTCAGTTCCCTTCAAAGTTCTCCTAAAATATTTCTTATTCCATAAACTCTTCTCTGATGTATCAGTTGATTTTTTTTCACTCTTCAAGTTTTCCTAGAATGGTTTGTCTGGATCTTTCCCTCTTAACACATTACTTTGTAGTGACCTTATTTGTGCACCTGGTGTATTTCTTCCTTTTAGGCTGTAAGGCTTTTGAGGTCAGGTGTGTGTGTGTGTGTGTGTGTGTGTGTGTGTGTGTGTGCATGCGTGCATTTTGTTCCTGTATCTCCAGTTCTCACTCAGAATGTCCAGTCATTTGAGTTAATATGTTAATTATTATATCTGGAACAATCAATGCCAAGTGACAATGGATTAGGTACAGAGCTGGACAAAAAGAATAAAATACACTAGATTGGAAATTTGGAAGTTGCATTGAGGTTGAGTGGGTTAAGGTGGGGGGGAGGAGTTATTTTAATGACACATTCTGGGGTAAATCTTTAAAAATTACAACTTCTTAAAAAGAAGTTTTAGATATCTGAACCCATAATGGGGAGGTGTATTGTTAGTAACTGACATGTTACATACATTTTCATTGATGTCGTATGTGAAAGAAATGGGAAAAGACATATCATCAAATAAAAGCACGATCAGAAAGAAACTGATTTATACTGAAGCAAAAGATAAAAATGACTAATTATAGGAGCAGAGATTTCCACTGAGAAGGCATCTCAGAGATCATCTTGTCTAACTCATTCATTTTACTGATGGGTAAATTGAGGTCTAATAGTGTAAAGTCATTTGCACTTACCTGAGTTCTGTGTGAGGACCCATGAAATTTAAAGAGACATAGCAGAAAACCTCTAGCACACAGTTCAATCTGCATTAGATTGTAAGCTTCTTGAGGGTAGGGGTTGTCTTTTGAATCGGAATTCTCAGCATATGCACAGGGTAAGGCACATATCAGGCACTTAATATATGTTTGCTGGCGGATGGATGGATTGATCAACAGAGGCTTTGTGGAAAATGATTAAAAAAAAAGAATTCTTCAGCAATAGAAGGGAAACCTGGGTTGCAACTGCATCTATGGAGAGAACTGCCATATTAGTTTGCTCACTGATTCAACTGAAGTCTTGATACATCCCCCAGCACTCAGCACAGAGACTTATATTTCATAGAGGCTTAATAAATTTATTGAATTGTATGGAACAGGATTTTAGGGAACCTTGTACTCTTTCTATCTATGGGCCCACGATGCACATTCATGCTGGTCATCTTGAATTATTTTTCTGCCTATTTCAGAAGGCAGGAGTGGTTTTAATGGCTTGGAGGGAAAATGTGGTATTACAAGAGTATTGATTATCTGGCTGATTTATTTCTTCATTCTAATTCAGGCACTCTTTGAACTCGATTATGTTTGTGGTGATTTTCATCTCTGAAGTTCTCTGATTTCATGAATAGCATATTACGTAACAGTATTGACTACATGAGGTATTAACATTCTGCATGATATTGATCTTTGTCAGTTTTTCTTCTTTTAAAATCCACATCTCTCCAGTAAACTCATGGGGATGCAGAAGAAAAGATGACTTTCAACTTATCTTCTTTAATTAAGAAAACTCTCATTTCTAACCTAGTTTGTCAGTGAAGTTTCACCACTAATCCATCTCCTGGACTATCATGATTGGATATCTCATCCCTTGTAAATTACATAGAGGATGACCAATTTTCTCTGCCTGTTTTCAGCCCCAAAAGTATATCTTTGGAATATGTTTTTGGCCATGGTGACTAATGTTATTGTTTGTGATCATGGATATTCTTAATTGACTTCAGAGACACATGAGTTTCTACATCAGAATCATTGTGCATAAAACACATAAGCAGATGAGTTTTCACTCCCTTCTTTGATAGCTTTTGAGGAGGATGAGAGAGAAAGGCAGCTGTCTTATCTCCTTTATTACCTCTCTTTATTTTGTGTTTATTTTTTCCAATTTCAAGTGTATGAATATTCTTAGATGAATGTGTTCAAATTACTGAGTATGGGGGATCTATCAGTGTCATCAGAGGAATCTCGTTGGCAACCAGAGTCTATAGCAGTAACAACCAACTGTAATGGCAAGCACAACAGTAGGTCACACCTTGTTTCAGCTGTTGAATTAACAGCTTGTTTCAGTTGAGTCTGAGTCTTGATACAAGACTCAAAAGTTTCTTTTGAGTTTTATATCAAGTCTATTAAGAAACAGAACGTGTGAACCCCACAACTTGTGAACCCTTGAACTCATGAACTCCTGCAACAGGAAGAGGAAGAGCTAATACTGTACACAAGGAAAAGCACAAGCTGGACAGTCAGAACTTCTTGGTATAAGCATTGTGGAGACAGGGCAACTGCTGCTGCACTGAAGACTGAACTGGGAATTGAGAAAAACTGAGTAGAGGCCTCTTGTGGTGGAAGAGTCAAAAAGGAGAAAATTGTGGTATTCTGGTATTCTGTTTGTCTGCTCTGTCTGTGTTGATGTTTGTGATACTTTGTACAGAAGCCCTGGGATCTTAATAGAAGTCCTGAAAGAAGATTTTCTGGTTGTATACTTAGAGAAGTCCTGGAGGAGGGTTTTGGAGGTCCTGGGATTTTACTAATGATTTGTGCTGACCTCTTGGACCTTGTTTATGCCCCCTGTGTTGATTTCTACGTTGATGATTTGTGCTGAGTTCTCAGACGTTTTTGGTGGGTCTGGGATGACTTCACAGGCAGATAGTGAATTGATGATGGTGCTGGAAATGTGTATGAATATTACTGTGGCTCTGTCAAGCTTTGTCTTCCCAGAAACAGGAACTATGAAGGACTTGAGGTGGATTAGAAACTATGAAATTCAATATGGAATGGGAACTGGACAAAGACCTAGACAAGGAAGTGGATCCTGCCTGCCCCTGAACCCAGGTGACAGGTGGAGCTGGAACTGAGCATGGAAACTGAGAGCCAGCCTCAAGCTGGAAAAAGACTTTACTTAGATACTGTGTACTGACTGAGAAGATTATGATTTACTGTGAACTTTGAGTTTGTACTTTGTGATTGAATTAAGGATTTTGTGATTGACTAAATGAATGTACTTTGTTTAATCTATATGACCATGTTGGTGAAAATAATGTGGCCATTTTAATGATAAGTTGTTGAGTTGTGACATGGTGAATGCTGTACCTTGATTATCTGTGAATGTTTTCTTCTGATTTGTTATTGAATGAATAGAGATTTCACTATACTGTGTAATCAGAACCTTGAAAGGCTATTCATAGCTGCCATCCTCTGGAAAGCTGCTTGGGCTTGGCTTTACACCAACATTCACTAGAAGTCAGAATAATGCCAACTAACCTTTTTGATTCAAGCGAGTAGTGGATTGTCTTACCAAGAAAGATACCACACCCCAAAAGGATCTATTCCAGTTGAGAAATGGAGCAATTCATCAGTCTCCAATATTTTTTTCCTAGATACAAACTTGGTAGAAACTGGGCAAAGGGGAAAACAGAGCATCAATAAAAGTATCTGCTTCTGTGGGTTCTCTCCATATGTATCTCCATGCTTTCTGTTACAAGTTTGACCTTACTCTCCCCAAGAACCTTGTATAAGGGTTTGTATGCACCTTCTCCATTAGAAAACCTGATTGTTTGGAGGCAGGGGCATTGTTTACAGGCAAGTGAACAATAGTACTAGAAGTTCCATATTTTTAGTGTTATTCCTAGAGAACTTAGAGGATAGGTGGCATTTTCCTCCAATGTGAATCTTACCTTGCAGTGTGTAATATGAGTTGGGAGAGTGAGCACACAGGGAGTATTACATTTTCAAAAAAAAGAAGAAGAAAAGTATTATTCCATGCATATATCTTATATGTAACCATTCTTTTCTATTCAGAGATTTCTTTAGTAATTACCATTAATAACTCTTTGTCCCTTCCATTCCTTTTTGGTAGTGGAATTTAAGCAATCAATGAATCAAGTAACCAACTTTCAATCAGGATTTATTAAACATCTGGAACTATGCTAACCAATGGGGGACACCATGACACAATCAAGTCATCAACTGCTCTCAAAAAGCTTCTATTCTGATAATAATAGTTAGCATTCGTATAGGACTTTAAAGTTTACAAAATATTTAACTCATATTATTCTCCCAACAATCCTGGGAGGTAGATTCTATTATTACCATGGCTTTACGGATGAGACTACAAGTATACAGAAGTTAAATGACGTACCTAAAGTCACACAACTAAGAAATATCTGAGTTCAAATTCAAACTCTGGTCTTCCTGTCTCCAGATCCAGAAGTCCCACTACTGTATTACCTAGTTGCCTATGCCCTAATTTCAAAAGGGGAGTATTAAAGGTGGAAGAAAAAAAATCAACTGATGGAAGTAGAAGTTGTATTCCTTTCCTGGATTCCTGTCTTGTGTCAGATGGGGTTGTGTAGCTTAAGGAAACTGTGCACTATGCTATACAGGGTTGTCCAAGATGGACAGGTTATAGTGGAGAGTTCTGACAAAAAAATGATACATTGGAGAAGAAATTGGCAAAGCACTCCACTATCTTTGCCAAGAAAACTGTATAAACAGTACTAAAATGATAAAAACAGATGACATCGGGAGATAAGCTCTTCATGTTGGAAGGTATCCTCTACGTTACTGGGAAAGAGTGGATGGCAACTAATAGCAATAACAATTAATAGTAGCTCAAGAAATAATGAAGTGGCTAGGCCATACCCTTAAAGGAAACTCAACTGTGAATATGTTTGGGGCCTAAAGAAAGTTTGATGCTGCGATGATCAGTATTCCTAAGAATCTGGAAGTTAAGTTCTATGAACCAAGGTAAGTTGGATGTGGTAAAGTGGGAGATGGAAAGATTAAACACCAACACCTTGGGCGTCAGCAAACTTAAATCTATATTAATGGATGAATTTAATTAATGTGATGATTACATATATTTCTGTGGGCAAGAATACCTGAGAAGAAATGGAGTCTTCTCTATATTCAATAAATGGAGACTGGAAGGCTCCATTAGGGAGCCTTAGGGAAACTTGGTTCAAAATGTTTTCAGTTATGATTGCAAACTGCATTTCCCTTCATCCTATTTTCCTCCTGCTTACTCTATTCTCTCTTCTTTTACCATGCCCTACTCAAAAGTTTTCTGCTTCTGACAACCAGCTTCTCAAAGTTTGACCTCCCTTCTATTAGCACTCTCCCATCACTTATACATTTCTCACTTACTTTCCAGTATGTCAAGATAGATTTCTATACGCAATTGAGTGTGTATGTTACACTTTCTTTGAGCCAGTTCCAATAAGAGTAAGGTTCATGTATTCCCTGTCAACTCTCCTAAATTCTCTTCCACTGCAAAAGCTCTTTCTTGCCTCTTTTATGTGTCATAATTTGCCCCATTCTTTTTCCTTTCTCTCAGTGCATTCCTCTTTAGCACCCCTTAGTTTGATTGAATTTTTTTATATATCATCCTATCATATCCAACTCATACCTGTACACTCTTGTCTATATATTCTCCTTCTAATGACCCTAATAATGGGAAAGTTCTTATTATTTACAAGTAATATCTCCCCATGGAGGGATTTTAACAATTTAATCTTATTAAATTCTTTATGTTTTCCCTTTTCTGTTTACTTTTTGATGCTTCTTTTGAGTCTTATATTTGAAAGTAAAAATTTCTGTTCAGCTCCAGTCTTTTCATCAGGAATGGTTGAAAGTCTTCTGTTCCACTGAACATTCATTTTTTTTTCTCTCAAGGATTATACTCAGTTTTGCCGAGTAGATGATTCTTTTTGATGATCCCAGTTCCTTTGCTCTCCAGAATATTCTAACGCCTCCAATCCTTCAATGTATACATTGCTAAACTTTGTGTTATCCTGACTGTGGCTCCACAATATTTGATTATGCTTATTCTTTTTTTTTTCAATCAGGGAAATCATTTTTTTTAATAGTAACAACAATAACGATCGTAATGGACACATAGCACTTTGAGGCTTGCAGATTGCTTGATATATACTGTTTCATCTGATCCTCACAGCCCAAAACAAAAAAGAGCACTACTTTTATCCCCATTTTATAGACAAAGAAACTGAGACTCAGACCTGACTTGTCCTAGGATGAGGAGGAAAGTGACTTCTCCAAGGTCAGACAGATAGTAAATAGCAGAGCTAAGATGGGAACCTGAATTCTCTGATGACTTCAAATTCAGTCCTGGGGTCCTTTACTATCTCTGCTTGGCCTCGGCTGTTTCAGTAGTTGATTACTTATTCTCTCTGTGGATTATTTGGGGGGGATTTGGGGGAGTTCCTTCTTTCTATGCCTCTCCCACTGCCTGCCTTTTAGCCATATCCCTGCTGGTTAGCACCTTAATCAAAAAGAGCGGGCAGCTCAACAAGGAAAGAAATTAAGTCATGTTTTTTGTAACTGTCATGAATTTTCAGTGGGATCAGAACTTGAAGCCAATGGAGAAAATGAAGAATTGGGATTGCCTATGGCTTTAAAGTTGTAAGGGACCATAGAGACAGATCTAGTCCAACACCCTCTCTGTGCCTTCCTCTTAACACTTTACAAAGGAAGAAACTGAGGGACAGAAAAGCTAACGGGCTTATCTGAGTTGTTGTAGGTATTAAACACTAGACCCTGGATTTGAACTCAGGTTTCTGACTCCAAACGTAGAATTGTTTATACTATATTGGGCCTCCTTGTTCTAGGGTCTAGGCTATCTTTCCATTCCTTCTCATTATCACAGACAACAGAAAATTGTTTGGCTATCTTCATTTATAAATTGAAGCAGATGCAAAATTTAGATTTGTCCAGGTCACATCTAGTAGCAGGATAATGCCCAACCAGGTAACTCTAATATAT
>JAQQSW010019433.1:0-11047 GCA_028646575.1 Pseudocheirus occidentalis
GGGACTCAGTGTTATGGTTTCTGAATAAAGACCTTGGTTCTGCCTTCCATGAGGAGAGTTTGCTATATTCTGTGATCCAAAACTACACCAACATATTCATAACCATCATGGGTGTTGTGAATATCTCATTATTGATACAACACCATATTGTGATTTTTGTGATAAGATGTAACGTTGTGAATATTATACTGTACTTTGATTAGTTGTGAATGTTTGCCTTGATTTGTAACGGAATAAATGGAGTGTTCACTATACTGTGTAATCAGAACCTTAAAAGCTGTTCACAGTAGAATTCTTTGGGGAAGCTGCTGATGCATGGCTTTAAAATTACATATCTTAGATCAAAAATCAAAAGATGGTGAGGTAAAAGCAGAAACTAGCTTGAGCTCTTCCCCCAAATACCTGTAAAAACGACTCTAAACAAATACTAGTGCTACAGAACCTACAAAATGACAGAGTGAAACACATCTTCAGCTGAAGACAGCCTGGCAGGCTGACAGGAAGGATCTATGGCATGAGCCTGGGAGCTGAGCACATTCCTGCATGGGCCACACAAGCACAGAACAGGCCAGAGCAGGTCTCAGGGGACTGATTCACTAGCAGCTATGGCATTTTCTAGACTTCTCAATCCACAAACACCAAAGACAAAGTAGAAGGTCAGTGGGCAAGCTCTGCTAGACCTGTGGGAGGGAAGACCATGGTCCAGTCCCAGCCCCAGGGTGGCAGAGGTGGCACTGGCAAAAGTAGCAGCTGCTGCTTCCAGAGCTCCAGGCTCACAGATAGTAGGGAGACCAAGCAGCTGATCAGAGGGCAATTGCAGGAATCTCTTTGCTAGCACTGAGGCAAGATTCTGGTGCTTTGCCCTGCTTGGATCTGGCATAGTCTTGGGTGGCAGTCCTGGGGTGAGGAGGAGCACTGGCATGGCAGAGCTTGTGGTGGTTGTGGAGAGGGCCTCTTTCTCACAGTTCTGAGGCATAAAAGAGTGTTTGTAATCCCTCACAGACTAGACCACAGGCCAGTAAAGAAGTAAACACCTCTCTTTTGATCATATCACCTTAGAAGAACTGAAAATTTAGAGGTAACTAGAAGTAGTCCAGATAACAGCTACACAAATTCCCAACACCTTAGGACAGAGCACTTTCCACTGTGGAAGCAGAGTTCTACCTTGACAAAGATCTCAAAAGTCAAGTGATTGGCTGGGAAAATGAGCAAACAAAGGGAAAAAAATCAGACTATAGAATTTGACTTCAAAAAGATAAAAATATAAAACCAGAAGACAACAAAGTCAAAACTCCTGCATCAAAGTCTCCAAGAAAATTATGAATTGGTCCCAAATCATGGAGAAGCTCAAAAAGGATTTTGAAAATCAAGTAAGAGAAGTAGAAGAAAAATTGGGAAGAGAAATGAGTGATGCAAGGGAAATCATGAAACACAAGTCAACAGCTGTAAAGCCAAAGCATGAGCAGTTTTCCAGAGGATTGATGCTGTGGATAGCTGTAAGAGTCTAGTTAAACAATATAGTGAGCTCTCTATTAATTAAGCAGAAAAGTAAAGCAAAACATTTGCAGAAACCAATGCATAGCATTCGCAATGTTATAACATAAAACCTTATCACCAAAGTGGCCACAGAGTTTTAAGCAAAAGATATCATTCATTAAATCTCCTTAACTCAATCATCTTTAAGGAGCAAGCCTACTTAAGGGACACAAAGTACAAAGTTCTCCACCCCTAGGTCACACTGTCTTAATCTCTCAGTCAAAAAGTCTTCTTTCTTCCTGACTGGAGATTAGTTTCCAATCATCCTTAACTCAATCATCCTTAAGGGGTACATGGTACACAGTACAAAGTTCTCCCACCCCTAGGCCACAGTAAATCATGATCTTCTCAGTCAGCATTAAGTACTCAAGGAGAGGTCTTTTCATCTTAACTTGAGGCTGGCCCCAAAGTCCATGGTTCCTCTTCCATGAATCCAGCTCCTGCCTGAATCTACCCAAACATCAACTGGATTCACAGGTAGGCAGCTTTCAGCTCCACTCCAGTTGCTTGTCTAGCTCCTTGTCCTCATCTACTTTCATACTGAATCTCACAATGTCCAGTCTACATCAAGTCCTTTGCAATTCCTGTTTCTGGGAAGATAAAGCTTAACAGAGCCAAAACAACATCCATGCATCATCAATTCACTATCTGCCTGTGAAATCAACAGAGACCCTCAAACAAGGTCCAAGAAGTCAAAACAAATCATCAGTGTAGAAATCAACACAGACCCACAAACAAAGACTGAGAGGTCAATACAAATCATCCGTAAAGTCCCAGAACCTCCGAAATACTCCTGCAGGATTTCTGTAAACAGACAACCAGAAAATCCTCTTTCAGGGCTTCCAATAAGGTCCCAGGGCTTCTGTACAAAGTATTATGAACACAAATCAACACAGACAGAACAGACAAACAGAGTGCCAGGATACTACAAGTTGTCTCCTCAACTCTGCCACCACAAGTGTTCTCTTCTCAGTTCTGCTCTCTCCCAGTTTCAGCTTCTCCTTATATATGGTCATTAACTCCTCCCTATTCTGCCCCTTCCTGGTGCATCAGCAAGTTCTTCCCACTGTAGGCTTCATAAGTTCTGTTTCTTAACAAAAACTTGATACAATCAGGGCAAAACTCTAAAGAAACTTGACCAGAAACAAGGTGCTAAGTATTTCTTTGCTTGACATTACAACAGCTTGCTAAAGGAGACCCAAAAAAATACTGAAACAAGTAATACCTTAAAAAAATAGACTAATTCAAATGGCAAAAGAGGTCCAAAAATTCAAAAAGGAGGAGAATGCCTTAAAAAGTAGAATTGGTCAAATGGAAAAGGAGGTTCAAAAGCTCACTGAAGAAAATAATTTCTTCAAAATTAGAATGGAGCAAATGGAAGCCAATGACTTCATGAGAAACCAAGATATTAAACCAGAACAAAAAGAATAAAAGAAAAGAAGGCAATGTAAAATATCTCACTGGAAAAACCATTGACCTGGAAAACAGATTCAGGAGAGATAATCTAAAAATTATTTATCATGACTGAAAGTCATGATAAAAAAAAAAGCCTAGACATCATCTTTCAAGAAATCATTAGGGAAAACTGCCCTGATATGCCAAAATCAGAATGTAAAATAGACATTGAAAGAATGTACCAATCACCTCTTGAAAAATATCCCAAAAGAATAACTCCTAGGAATATTATAGTAAAATTCCAGAGTTCCCAGAAAGAAACAATTCTAGTATTATGGAAACACAATCAGGATAACACAAAATCTAGCAGCTTCTACATTAATAAAGGGAACAGTGAGCTTGGAATATGATAATCAGGAGGACAAATCAGGTAGGATTAAAACCAAGAATCACTTCCCCAGCAAATCTGAGTACAATATCTCAGGGGAAATAAATGAACATTCAATAAAACAGGGACTTTCAAGCACTCTTGATGAAAATACCAGAGCTGAGAAGAAAATATGACTTTCAAATACAAGAAGCAAGAGAAGTATAAAAAGGTAAACAGGAAAGAGAAATCATAATCATTCTACTTGCTGTTTAAAAAGAAAAAATATGTAATAAATTTTGTATATTACTTTTAACAAAAGGAAGGACAAGCAAGCTGGGCATTTTTCAAAGTAATATAAGATATTTTTAAGAAGGACTTAGCACAATGCCTGGCACACAGCCGGTATTATGTGAATTAAGATAGCTAAAATGATGATTAATTCAGTGCCATACCAATCAATAGACATCATCTTTCAAGAAATCATTAGGGAAAACTAATTTTTTGATAAAAAAAAATTTTTTTGAAACTAGAAAAAATAATATCAAAAGGCATCTGGAAGAAGAAAAGGTCTACGATATTGAAAGAATTGCAATGCTAAGGAAGAAATGCTGAGGAACTGAAAGAAATGCTAAGGAAGGTGGTCTAGTCATACCAGATCTTAAATTGTATTATAAACTAGCAATCATCAAAACTGCTTGGCACTGGCTAAGAAATAGAAGGCTAGATTAGTGGAACAGGTTAGGTACACAAGACATAGTAGTCAATGATTATAGAAATCTACCATTTGATAAACCCAAAGACCCCAGTTCAAGGATAAGAACTCACTGTGACAGAAACTACTAGGAAAACTAGTATATAGTATGGCAGAAACTGGGCACAGACCAATGTCTGACAACATATACCAGAACAAGTCCAAATAGGTACACAATCTAGGCATAAAGGCTGAGACAATAAATAAATTAGGAGAGCAAAGAATAGTTTACTTGTAAGATTTATGGAGAATAGAGGAATTTATGAACAAACAAGAGAGAGAACATTATGAAATACAAAATGGATTATTTTGATTACATTAAATCAAAAAGGTTTTGCACAAAAAAAGCCAATGCAACCAAGATTAGAAGGGAAGCACAAAACTGGGAAAGAAGTTTTGTAATCAATATCTCTGATAAAGGACTCATTTCTAAAACATACAGAGAACTAAGTCAAACTTACAAGAATACAAGACACTCTTCAATTGATAAATAGACAAAGAATAAGAACAGGTAGTTTTCGGAGGAAGAAATTAAAGTTATCTATAGTCACATGGTAAAATGCTCTAAATCTCTATTGAGTAGAGAGATACAAATCAAAACAACACTAAGGTACCACATCACACCTATCAGATTGGCTAACATGGCAAAACAGAAAATGATAAATGCTGTGGAAGTGTTGAAATACTAATGCATTGTTGGTAGAGCTGTGAGCTGAAACAACCATTCTAGAGAGCAATTTGGAACTATGCACAAAGGATTATAAAAATGTGCAAATCCTTTGACTCAGCTGTACCTCCAAAGACATCATGAAAATGTGAAAAGGACTTACATGTACAAAAGGCAGCTCTTTTTGTGGTAGCCAAGAACTGGAAATTGATGAAATGCCCATCAATTGGGGAATGGCTAAACAAGTTGTGGTGTATGAATGAATGGAGTACTACTGTGCTATAAGAAATGATGAGTAGGCGAACTTGAGAAAAATCTGGAAAGATTTACATGAACTGATGCTGAGTGAGGGGAGCAGAACCAGGAGAACGTTGTACACAGCAACAGTCAGAGTAGTAGGATTGAGTTTGAAAGACTTAGCCTTTCTCAGCAATGAAAGGATCTAAAACAATTCCAAAGGACACATTATGGAAAATTCCAGCCTCAGCCAGAGAAAGAACTATGGAGTTAGAATGCAGAACAAAGCAGACTTTTCTTTTTTTATTTTATTTTGGGTATTTTTTTCTTTCTTATGGTTTTTGACATTTGCTATAATTCTTCTATATAACATAACTAACATGAAAATGTGTTTAATAGAAATGTGTAGAGCCCATATCAGATTGCAAGTCATATCAGAGAGGGATGGGGGAAAGAGGGGAGAAATTTTAAAACTTATGGAAGTAAATGTTGAAAACTAAAAAAAATTTTTAAAACAAAGACAGATATATAGATATAGAGAGATAGATATGTACACACATACAAAAGAAAAATCAAACAGGAAAGGGAAATTTGTTCTTTCTCTAGTTTTTTTAGTTGCCTGCCCAATTTATTGATCTTCTCTCTCTCTCTCTCTCTCTCTCTCTCTCTCTCTCTCTCTCTCTCTCTCTCTCTCTCTCTCTGTCTCTCTGTCTCTCTTTAAAGGGGGGAATGCAGGGCAATTGGGGTTAAGTGACTTGCCCAAGTTCATATGGCTAGTAGGTGTTAAGTGTCTGAGGCCAGATTTGAACTCAGGTCCTCCTGACTCCAGGGTAGGTGCTCTATTCATTGTACCACCTAGCCACCCCCTCTATTTTATTTATGTAAGTATTTAGAGATATGAATTTTCCCTAAGTATCATTTTGGCTGTATCACAAGGATCTTCCATCTAGAAAAAAATTTCACTTATCCTTTTTTGTCTACTCTTTTTCTTTTCTATTTCTCTACATTATTTCTTTTCCTAACTCCCTAAATAAATGGCCAATGCCCCCTACTTCCATTTCTTTAACACATATTCCTTGTTTGGCATTTGTTCACAGACTCAACTAAAATTACCCTCTGAAAGTTCACCAATGTTCTATTAATCTATAACCTCAAACAACCTTTTCTCAGTTTCATCTTCACTGACCTCTTTTTGCAGCATTTAGGCAGACAACCCTTTACTTTTGAAAAGTCTCTGTTCCTTTAGGTTCTAAGGACACTGTGCTTTTCTAATTTTCCTCTTACACTACTTCCTTTTCTACTGTGTATACGCTAAATATTGATATTTCCTACAATTGAAATCTCAGTCCTTTCTGTTTTCTTTGCTTTCATTCTACATTCTTTCAACAATGATCTCAACCAGGGTTTGCATTTCTATCTGTAGCTAGATGACTCCATAAAGCTTATATCCAGTCATGACTTAAACTCTAATAATATGTCTGTAAATACCAGTTGGACATTTTCCTTCTGTTACTTTTCAAATTCATGTCCTAAACAGTACTTACTTTCTTCTCAAATACAATCCCTTTATCTTCTCTCTTGTTATTTCCCTGTCTTTGTCAAAAAGACATTGTAATCATCTCTCACAACTAATTTGTCTCTCAAAATCATTTTAAATCCAGGAAATTCTTCATTAGAAATACCTTTAATAATAACTGCAAACCAAAATAATCATATGAAAGAATGTTCCAAATCATTAATAGTAGGGAAATGCAAATCAGCAATAACACTAACCTGAAAATTGGCAAAAATGTTAACAGTCAGTGGAAGATAGGCACATGGGTACACTGCTGGTAGAGCTGAGAATCAGTAAAACCATTTTGAAAAGCAATCTGGAATTAGGTAAATAAAGTGGCTAAAATGTCCATACCCTTTATTACAGGAATAGGTATAATCCCAGCACTCTTTTAGTTCATGTTTGATATTAGGAGAAAATGAGGTGCTCACAAGTATTAAACATTTAACAAAAGTGAAGATTTACTTTACCCCAAAACAGCAAGAATACAATGAGGAAAAAGTGGCACTTTACTTCTCTGGATATAGCCCTCCTTTATTTATATCTGGAAACACAACTCAAGAGGACTTGGGCACCCACCAAGTCTGAGAGGCCCCAACAACATTCTGTTGGGATCTTTTATACCCCCAGGCCTAGAAGTTGAAACCAATCAGCTTGCAGCAGTACTTGGGAAGTCAAGGAACCTGCATGAAGAAAATGCTGGACTTTGACCCAGAAAATAAACGACTAGACTTATACTTCAAGGAAGTCATTGAATTTGATATAAAACTTTCTGTATATACCAAAATATTTAGCAGAAATTTTTGTGGTAGTAAAGAATTGGAGATGAGATGCCCAGTGACTGGAGAATGGCTAAAAAATTGAGAGTGTATTAATGTAAAGAAATATTTTTGTGCAATAAAAAATGACTAAGATGAATGCAGAGAAACATGAAAAGATTTACAAAATCTAATACAGAGTGAACTAAGCAAAACAAAAACAAGATATACATTGTAAATGAAAAGTGCAATAACAAAACAATCAAAAATAAATGTTGTGAAGTTACAAAGAACAGACATGTCCCTAAAGAAAAGAAATGATATGACATGCCCATCCCACTGTTTTGTAGAGGTGGGAGATCCACAGGTGTGGCATATTGTATTTGTTTCTAGAATTTTTTGATGTATGAATTGGTTGGGGACATTTTTTTCTTCTTCCTCTTTTTCCTTTATAAAATATTGTTGGTTGTAGGGGATAACAGAGACAGGGGTGGCAAGCATGGGAAGAAATTCTAGCAATTAGAAATACAAAATATATCAATAAAATTTTATTTTAGAAAAGAAATATATTTCATATAAATACTTTGCTTTTCAATTCCACTGCTACCAACAAAGACTATGGCTAGGCCTTAATTAATTTGCACATCAAAATTATTTCAACAGCCTCAAAACTGGTTTTCTAGTACTCTTTGTCCCTTCCAATTTTTCCTGTACTTCATTGCCTGATAAGTCCTTCTGATGTGGATACAAAGGTGCCCTAAGGGTCAATAGTAATAATTACTTTCCCAGGTCCCCTGAGGGGGTTTGAGGCTTATTCCTAGCCCAACCTGTAACTTGAGGGTGCTTTAGTGCCCCTTCCCCTTATCTAGATATACTACACAACCTATACCAAAAGAATTGCTTTTGTTCCTCTTATTTTGTATTCCCCAACCTGTGTCATTCATTTCGCCATCCTCTGTCATTTATTTTCCCCATGCTATGTCATGACAACCTTTCCTTATCTTGCAAGCAACCACCTTCCTCACCTTGTTTGTACCTATCCAGTCCCTAAATCTCCAGCTCCCTTTAGAAACTCTAAAATTACATCATCATCCTATAGGCGATGTAGCTTTCTGGCTATGAAAGTCTAGTCCTTTTCCTATATCAATGCCTTTGTTTAGCTCTTTGCTAAGTCTCAGGCCTGTATGTTTTTACGTCAATAAAGCTCCCTTTGGCTAAACAGAAGGTCTGATGGAATTCTTTCAAATCTGAACCAGCTCTCCCAACCCGGCACCCCAATACTTCTAATCATGTTAAAATATTTCAATATCATTTTAGTGCCACTTGCATAAGACTTCAACCTGACATTTAAAGCCCTAAACATCTTAAAATGCTGCCTAAAATTGAGAAGTTTAACTGTAGGAAATGAGAGAAGAATTGGGGAATTAAGCAGAGCATTCCAGTACTGCTTAGCAGGAATTGTATTATTATTAAATATGCATTTTACTTGAAAAATATTTAAATAATTCTAATGAAGGACAATAGTATCCAGCTATATATCTTTTAGTGTTCAGAACTAGGGATACAGGAAGTTTAATGAGAGAAGATTCAAAAAAGTTACCATACCTGTCTTCCAACATTCTCCTGGAAAGCAGCCTAGAGAACAAAGAGAACAAACAGAGCAAAATGAGTCAGGTTTGCTTTTTACTAAACATCAGACAATAAATTCAAAACAAACATGAAGCACTTTAAATGACCCATGGCTTCATTTTTTGAAATAAAGTCCTCATTGTTAGATGCACAGAGCCTCAAGGGTTGTTTGTCATTCCTATTTTTACAGCCTATATGACAACAACTTAACAACGCAAATTTATTAAGAACTGGCCTATCCAGAACAATGTCCTTTGATAGCTAAAACCTAAGTTCACAGCAGTACAAAGATTATGGAACTAAGTGTTCTTCCTTTATTTATCAGTTCACTGAAAAGTATATGTGTATAGTATCTCTCAATTTTAAGAGTTAAGAAATTTTACTTCAAGAGAAAGGCTTGGTACATTTTGCAATTAGCTATGAATAACACAAAAAGTTTTTCTAACAATTTAATAAAAAATATCACTCTTTACTACAATTATTGATTTCTGAATATAATATTTTGGGGACAATAAAATCAATATAGTTCTACCTTTAATCAGTGTAGAAAGAAATATGCTAAAGATCCTTTTTTAAAATATAAACTGATTTCATGTAAAAAAGAAAAAAATATTTAAAAGGCTTAAACTTTTATTACTTAGGGGAATTTTTTACCCAGCACCAACTTTTAGCTCAATTAGACATGCATATTTGGTCTGACTGGTAGTTGTATAACCTGGTTGAAAATTATAGTACAGACAAGGAACAGGCAATTAGAGAACATTTCCTGTTTACTTCTAAGTTCTCTCCCTGTGGGACTGTAGGTCTCTGTCTCACTCTCTTTCTCTCTCTGTTTCTGTCTCTTCTCATCTCGTATCCTCTCCTCTCCTCTTATTTACTCTCTTCTCCTCTCTCAATCAAAGTTTAACTGTGTCCAAAAGACATTCATTTCAATTTTAAGCATACAGTAGAAGATAAAGTTATCAATAACCAATTAAGCATTTACTTACTGACTATGAGACAATGAGGAAACAAAGATAAAAATGAAATATATTAAGCTTTCAAAGAGTTTGCCTTCTACTGGAAAAAGACGTGCCCATGTAAAAATATATACAAAATAAAACCAAAAAAAATAAAGTTATATAATAAGGGAGGGAAGAAGTTGGGGGACCATGAATAAAGAGGCAAATTTCATGGAAGATTTCATGTAAAAGATAATGACTGTCTCTTATCACTACTCTTCAATAATATACGAGTAATGGGGGCGGAGCCAAGATGGCAGCATAGAAGAAGTAAAGCACCGCAGCTCCCACAAAAACACCCTAAAAACTCATAAAATGGAACTCTAAACAGATTTTCAAGCTCCAAAACTCTCCAAAATACAGAAAACATATCTGTTGCCGCAGGCAGCTCAGCAGGTGGGGCTCTTCGCAGCAGTTTGGGAGCCGCAGAAGTCTGGGAGCCGTGGACGGCCCAGCCTGAAACCCTGGCTGGCCAGGCCCCAGGGCATCAGGCGGAGCTGAGTCTATAGGAGAGCAGATTGGCTGCACTGGAGGCACAGTTACCACATTTATCAGGCCAGAAGAAAAAAATGGCTAAGAGAAAGGTCAATGGATTTTGCTAAATTTGGGGGAGAAGAGCAGTCTAGCCAAACTGCACCCAGGACAAGGAAGCAGCAGGAGGCGGCTGTGGCAGCAGGAACAGCTGAGACCAGCAGCGGCCTCCCCTGGGCTGCTTCAGAGCCACCAGCCTGCCGATAGGAAGGGGACTGAGGCGATCTATCAGGGCCAAGGGCTCTTGCGTTGAGCAGCCTGGATCTGGATCGTGGTCTTGAGTGGTGGTCCTGGGGTGCACTTTCAGTGAGCTAAAGCTGGGGGGGCGCTGCAGCACCCCACTAATAACTCTGGCAACTGTGAAGCCACCAGCGATTTGGGACAGAGCTTTCCCCCTCTAGGAAGCAGAGTTCCACAGAGCTAAAAAACAAAGCAATTAAAAGACTGGCCAACATGAGGAAAAGGAAGCAAAGTAAGAACAGCAATAAAACTCCAGAATCCATTTTTGTGGACAAAAAGGATCAAAGCATGGAGTGGGAGGAAGACAACAGAGTCAGAACTCCCACACCAAATGCTTCCAAGACACTGGAAGAATGCCTACTAGCTATACATCAACT